>CABEGB010001447.1:83040-114480 GCA_901521435.1 Crematogaster levior | reverse complement strand
CCCGTTTGCTGTGTAGTCTACCGTATCGCGCTTCTATCCTCGTTATCCTATTAAATTATTCATGGGGCGTGTTTGTGATACCCTCGTACACGTTCTCAATGACGACGAGCCCATAGGATTAAAAACTCAAAGGCCTGCGGTACTGCTGTCACGCGTCCGTCCATCAGCGATCTGTTATGCTGTGTCGTGGCGTCACATCCTATAACCGTGTTGCTATGTGTATCTGTGTTCCCTTTCTGGGTGTATCACTCCGGTGTTTAATGCCTCGTTATGTCCTACGGATATTGGGGTCCGTCAAATCGGGGAGTGTAAGGATCCGTTGATTCTTCCTCCACAGGTCTACTTGTCTATCGCCTACCATTGATTCGCGTCAATGCTATTCTTTATAGCTACATTTCTTCCCTAACAGCATCCTCGCACATGTGTCTGCCGCCAGGTTATTCAGTAGACCGTTTCTCCAAATATTATTCAATCTACACGCATCGGGTAGTCTAACCTATGTCTGTCAGACACGATATGTTATCTTTTCAGCGGCAATTTCAATGCACATTTAGTAAGCCTATCAGTTAATTGCCGTCCTATGCTTTATCTGATTTCTTCCTGCTTTTCTCCCTGTAAAACTCTTTGCGATGATGACTTTTGCATGATGCTTGCATTCATTTTTCACTCGCTGTTCCGTCATTATATCTCTGCGTTTCCATCGCCCACGTTCTTATCTAGACTATATTATGTACATATTTATGCCGTGAATTTAAGGAATTTATTCATTATTCATTATTACTTATTTATTCGTTTATTCCTTCATGGTTTATTCGCAAATTTAGTCCCTCCTAGGTATTTACACGCAAACTTCTGCGCATGCCTGTGTTTTATCCACGTGACCTCTGCACATCAGTTTCGGTAACTTGACGGCTTAATAGGGTTTCTCAATTATATTGTTTCGCCTATCTAAGAACGCGCGCTTGTGCTCAAGACGGTTGACAGCCCTGGCTCACGCTGGTACCACATGACTCGTTCTCTGCAGTTTCGCCAACCTAATATTTCTATGGCTCGTTACGGATTCATATTCGGCAATGCGCGCTCGCGTTCGAGGCGGTCTGCATCCCTGTTCTACATCATGGCCACGTGACTCGTTCGTTACAGTCTCGGAAACTTGACAAATCTGGGATACATGCGAAGCTCATATTCCAGAGATGCGCGCTCGCGTTCATGTAGGTCGGCAGCACTGGGCGGAATCGTATTACCGCCGGTGCGCATACGCATCCGTTTACACGTTTATTATCTAATGTTCTTTTTATGCCGAGTCCCTCGTTATTTGGACCTTCCTGCACATCAGGTTGTATTTCCATGATAGCAGGTCATCTCCGATCAGCCGATATCTCCTATGTCCAGGTTCTGGCAGTTCCTGCGCTGTACTCAGAGTGATCTAACCTATAACTGTCAAACCTCTCGGCAGCGCATTGCCATGTCCGGAGCAGCCACGGCTTGCCGCTCCCCTCGATCGTGATCTATCCTATCTATGTATTAAGTCATCGTATATTACACTTCTATTATTAGTTATTAATTCATTATTTATTTATTTATTTATTGTCCTTCCGCGCCGCTACCAGGTTACTTCTATGCAGCTCCATGCGCATGCGCGCTGTTATCCCGCGTGATCTTCGCGGCAATTTCGGCAACCTGACAGTTTACTAGAGCATTTCGATAACATAATGTTATCCTATCCCGTAATGTGCGCTTGTGCTCAGGACGGTTGTCCGCCCTGGTCCGCACCGCTATCACGTGACTTAGTCTCCGCAATTCTGCCAACCACATATTTTTATGGTCCATCGCACAGTCATGTCCGAAAACGCGCGCTCTCGTTCGAGGAGGTTTGCACCCCTGGTTCGTGCTTTGATCACGTGACATTCCTCTCTACCACAGTACCGGAAACTTAACAAATCTACACTACATTATAAACTCATATCCTTAGATGCGCGCTCGCGTCCATGCAGTTCGGCAACCCTGAACGAAATCGTGGCATCACCCTCATCCCAGCGCGTGCGCACATCCCTTCGTGCATCACTCTTCTGGAGTTATATGAGGATACTTGCGCTACGTCCCGCTTTTGTTTCACCCCGTACGTACAACAGGCGGCTTCCCCATGACCGGCAGGCCATCTCGAGCCATTCACTCCCGTTTACGTCTAGGTTCTATCGCTTCCCAAGAACCTAACCTACAGCTGTCAGATTCCTTTCGGCAGAGCGTTACCGTCTCAACAGTTGTCAAGACTCACAACTCCGCTCGAGCATGTCCCTGTCGCGTCTATATTGAGAAGGCCATGTATTATAGCTCTATTATTAATAATTGGTTTATTTATTTATTCATTGTCTTTTCATAGTCGTGTTCGGTTGCTGCTGCACAGCTCCATACGCATGCGTGTGGTCAGCCCACGTGACCTCTACGCTACACTTATGGCAACCTAATGACTAATTAGGACATCTTAATCGCATTGTGGCGTCCTATCCCGGTATGTGCGCTTGTGTTCAAGGCGGGTGGCTATCCTGGTCCGTACAGACATCACGTGACCCGTGCTTGACAGCATCGCCAACCCTATGTTTTCATGGCTCGTTGCCAAGCTATATTCCGAAACGCGCGCGTGAGCTCAGAGCAGTTTGCAGCATTGCATCCTCAGTTCACCATTGCCAACCCCTCTATGTCGCATCACACATGATCCTCGTATTCGAAAGTGCGCGCTCGCGCTCACAGCCGTTGGCAGCACTTTCATTCCCTTCGCGCTCGAATATCTGTCCTCTACACTTTATTTGTCTCATTATTTAATTTAAATTATTAATATTTCCGCCCGTGTCGCACGTGATTACCGGGGGGTCGCCCCTCGTGCCCATGTTCACAGTCAGAACTTCCAGCTATCCGAATACCCAGGTTCCGGTCGTCTATGGAAACCTAACCTATTCCTGTCATCAATGTTACCTAGCCATATATTATTCATCTCCAAATTATAGACAACATTTATTTGCCTTCCTCGAGCTTTGTATAGATCTCGCCCGCGTATACGATCGTCATCGGAGCATACAGGGGGGGTCCATGTATCCAGGCTTTATTTGTTCCTCACTCGCTTGGTCGTTACCTAACATTACTATATAGGCACTTGGAAGAAACGTTCTTTTCACCCACTCTATTATCACATCATTTGGATCAATTCGCCTATTTACGTCGAATGTTCTCTACGTTTATTTAAGAGCCCGACATATCCTATCCTTAAGATTACATGTCATACTATATCTGAGTTACATATATTCCCTGCCTTAGTATTCTTACGTTAATAGAGACATGAGGGATCTAAGAACTTCTCATCACCCATATTTATACAGTTTTAACTTGCTTATTTATTTATTTATTTGTATATTTAATAAACTATCCTAGCTCTTAGCTATAACACTGCACTTATACTTGTAACACGACATGTCCCACGGACACTCTACTGTCGCACACTTCGGTATCACGTCGTATATATCCTTCATCCCATCGGTATAACTAACTCCTCCCTTCAATCAACCTATCTGTTTATTGATTATTATACTGGTAATATTCACTGTTAGCCGAGTTCTATTCGTCTCGATAATTAATATAATTACACAACGGGGAGTAATCCGTCAGTCGTGGGTTCTGCACTCGGTCACGTAAGTCGTCGCGTCGACCACGTGACCCGCGCCCGACAATTGTGCCAACTTCCTATTTTCAGAGTACGTTGTCGAGCTTATGGGCCGATTGTGTGCGCGTGTTTCCAGCCGTTGGCTGCCGTGCTCGCGCGCAGCACTTGTGCCAACCTCCTAATTCTAAAGTGTATTATAGCGTCCTATATCAAAATGTGCGCTCGCGTTCATGATAGTTGGCATCAATGGCCCCAGCGCAAATTCGCACTTAGTGTACCGGATTATGTTCGCTTATATTTCACATATAATTTTGCACAACAGACATTTACAGGTGCCTCCGCGCTACAGTCAGTCACTCACTTATATATATTCCGCTTTGGATCACACAAGGCTCTGGTGCAAAGCCCAAACAGCGGGTCAGCAATCGTCCGCAATTGTACACCCTCGGCACTAAAGTGCAGATGTCTTCTAACCGCCAAGGATCGTCCCACTTTATAAAAGAAATCGTATCTCGTAGGGAGCTTTTTACCCCTTAACAGCCCTCCAGGAGGCTCACCAATTCTCTCACGTACCACTCAATCACCTCCATCGTGTCGTGAGTCTCAGAGAAACCTCCATTTCAGTATATCAAGATTCTCATATCTCAGAACCACACTCTCTCATTTCTGCATCGTCACTGCACACCTCCGATATATTTTATTTAATATTAAACTATCGGCAACCCGCACTGGTTTAAACATTGAAGCAGACCGTACCGAAACGAGGAGCGAGCCGTTGTGCCGTTTTGCAAAATTTTCCGTCCAGTGCTTCCACATGCAAAATCTCACCAAGTCCGGAGCCGAAACTCACGTGTGGGCCGCCACCGCGGGCCACCGGGCCGCCTCGGGCCGCCGCACCCTGGCGTGTGCTCTCCGGGCCGCCACTCCCTAGGCGTGTGCTCTCCGGGCCGCCTCAACATCGGCGTGTGCTCTCCGGGCCGCCGCACCCTGGAGGATCATTCGGATCGCCGTACCGCATAACCCGCACAGACCGCGGGACCCCAGGAAACCGAGTACAACAACCCGGAGCACCCAGACATCGCCAGGAGCCCGCAAACAACCCTGTGTCACGGGGACGCAGACATCCCCGAAACGAGCGCCACTAGATAACGCTCAAACGCAGACCATACCGAGTCTACACGGCCACGTACACGACAGCCGCACGCCGTCGCGTCGGCCCAGTCCGACGCTTAAGAACCTGTTCGCCTACAGCGAAATTACGTTCCCTTCGCCGCAAATTATAATAACGCGCGTGCCGCTGACGCGCGTTGTCCAGGTTCTCGCTTACCCATTCTCGCAACAACTTCATCCGCTCCATACGCTCGCCCCACTCCGCGGGGTCGGCCCGCTCAACTTCGACAGCCGCCGCTGCCGCTCCCTCCCCCGACCTCACGGGGAGAGGCTCTCTCCCAAAATTCAAAAAGGCAGGCCTGCATGGACGTGTGGTGTGCGGAGTTGTACACGAACCGGAACTCAAAAATGTGTTGGTCCCATTCTCGATGATCATTTCCTACAAACGCGGTAATCATGGTCTTGATCACTCGATTAACCCGTTCGACGGGGTTAGCCTGTGGGTGGTATGGGGGCACCGTCGAATGGTGAATTCCGTAACCCTCGGTCACGGCTCGTATCTCCCGATTCACGAATTTGGTCTCATTGTCGGTAAGCAATACTCGCGGCGTCCCCCAGCGAAAAATCACGAGGTCCTCGATCGCCTCTCGTATCCTTTTCTCCGTCGCTTTCCGAAGCGGACAGCACTCGATCCATTTCGTAAACAGATCTTGCAGCACGAGCAGGTACGCGTGTCCCGTTTTACTGGGTGGGAGCGGTCCCATGATGTCGGCTGCGACCACAACTCACGGCGCCTCGACAACCCGCTGACCCATCAATCCGGCCGGCACATCCTGTTCGACCTTCGTTCGCTGGCACACGTCGCACCTACGCACGTAGTCGGCAATACTCCTAAACATTCGCGGCCAATAATAGCGGTTGGCCACGCGGTGGTACGTCTTCTCGATTCCGAGATGCCCGGCGTGCGGGATCGTGGCTCTCCTGGATGATTTCCCGGCGCGCTTCCCGGGGCACGACCAACTTCCACTGATCGCGATCGCCCACCGTCTGCGCCTTCACCGGGTGGGGTTTGCGGAAGTATAGTGTCCCGTCGGCAACCCTCCACCCCGGGTACCGGCGCGGGTCTGTCTCAACTTCCCCAACGCGGTTATCGTACCACTCGTCTCCGGTCGCGACCGCGGCGCACAGTTCGTTCTCCTGCTCGTAGATCCGCGACAACGCGTCCGGTACGTGATGCATCGCCCCCTTTCGGTGGTCGATCTCGTAGTCGTACTCTAACAGTTGGAGAGCCCACCGTGCCAGCCTCCCCGTCAGTGATGCAAACTTGCAGACCGAACAGCACGCTGTAGTCGGTGGTGGGGATGGAGAGGGGATGGTTTTCCGTGGGTGCCACTGTGCCAGCGCTAGGCCAGCGGCTCACAGCCATCCCCTCCCCATCCCCACCACCGACTACAGCGTGCTGTTCGGTCTGCAAGTTTGCATCACTGCTCCCCGTCGGGTTTTTCAAATTATGCAGCCACCGCAGGCTGCTATGGTCCGTAATGACCGTAAATCGGTACCCTTCCAAATATGGTCGAAACTTCTTTATCGCCCACACCACCGCGAGGCACTCCTGCTCCGTCGTGGAGTATCTTTTTTCGACTTCCGACAGCGCCCTACTCGCGAACGCGATAACGTGTTCCGCGCCCTCGCCCTGCTGCGTCAGGACCGCACCTAAACCCACGGAACTCGCATCGGTCTGCAGGACGAAAGGCGCCTCAAAATCCGGGCACGATAACGTAGGGGGGGGGGCGGTAATATCAAGCTTGACCGCCTCAAAAGCCTGCTTTTGAGCCTCCCCCACTCCCAAGAGCGACCCTTCTTCAACAGACGCGTCAACGGTTCCAAGCGCGTGGCGCAATGGGGTAAACCTACGATACCACGAGGCCATTCCAATAAATCGGCGTAGCTGCCGGATATTGCGGGGGGGCGGGTATTCTACAATCGCGGCGGTCTTGTCTGGGTCCACCCTCAACCCTTCCTTCTGTACCAAGAACCCCAAATATTTCACTTGCGACCGACAAAACTTGCTCTTCTCCGGGTTAATCGTAAGGCCGGCGGCCCTAATATGGTTCAATACTCGCTTCAACCACTCGAGATGTTCTTCAAAGGTTCGTGTGACGACTACAATGTCATCAAGGTACGCGAAAGCATGCGGCTCCATTTCCGGTCCGATTAGCCGATCTAACAACCGCTGAAAGGTTGCAGGTGCGCCCATCAAACCGTATGGCATCCTGGTAAAGTGGAACAGTCCCCTCCCTGGTACCGTAAAAGCCGTTAGTTCGCGGCTATTCTTTTCAAGGGGAATTTGAAAATACCCCTGACTCAAGTCGATGGTCGATATATACTGAACCGATCATAGTTTATCTAAGATCGCATTCATATACGGTAGTGGGTATGCGTCCTTTCTCGACACGCTATTGAGCTTTCGGAAATCTAAACAAAAGCGGTAAGTTCCGTTCGGTTTACGTATCATCACTATCGGGGTGGACCACTCGCTTCGCGATGGTTCGATGATACCGGCCTCTAACATCCGGTCGACCTCCCCGTAGATGGCTTGTTGGATTTTTGGGGAAACCGGGTAATACCGCTGTTTAATGGGCGCCTGACTCCCGACGTCAATGCGGTGCTCCGTGAGATCCGTCGTTCTCGGTCGCCCCGCTATCTCCGACGCGAGAAATTCTGCCAATCGACTCTCCTCCGATCCCGACAGCTCGCTCAATCCGCAGCAGGTCAACGGATAGTCTTTCGCGGTCCGCGTCCTTCCTTTCCGGGCGGACGACCCCCTACGCCTGCTCACCGATTTCCCCGGCAACGACGCTGAATCCCCCCCCCCCCCCGGCGCACAGTGTGGCAAATTACAATTCTAGGAGGATTTAATTCTTTAACGATTAAACATGCTATCAATTTCTCTGAAACCATGTATATAATAGTTTTTGGAGTCACTGTTTCCAAATCTGACACTGAAATTATCGTATCTCAAAAGGAAATTTTAATATGGCGAATGTAAGAGAAATACTTTTTCCAAAAAAGAGACAAATTTTTGTAAATGCTTATTTCGTATCGAAATAATTTTTCTGATTTTTCGAAAGTTTAGAACGAATATTGATTTAAGTTGTACTTGAAGAATTCAAGGTACATTTTACTAAATTTAAAAAAAGGCATTTTTCGACTCTTTTTTCTCATAATTTTTAATTTTTTAAACTAATAAAAAAAATTATTTTGATACAAAAGTGGTAGGGGCGATAAAGAGTTATACATTGAAGGTTGGTACAAAATTTGAAGTCAATCAGTTAAATAGAACTTGAGATATCATGTCAACCATGTTGAAAAAAGTAGTTTTGAGAAAAACGCGTTTAAAGTTTTGAGCAAAAGTTTCAGGCAACCGCAGCGGTCTAAGTCATAGAATGGTTATACTTATATTTTGTTAATCGGCGATTAAGAAATACCTTTGCGAATAGTTTAAGAATCGTCAGAAAATAGTCAATGAAAAATTAGAAATACCAGGGAAGTATCAGGGAATAGCCAGTACGAATAGCCATAATAATCAAAGAAAAGATAAACTACAATAAGAAGTGTTCCTTAGATGTTTTAAAACCTAATCTTAGTCAATTATATTTCAAGATAAGTTTTAAGACACTTTTATGAAGAAGAAAGCTTTTTTTCGGCAGGCGTCGATTTTGATTCTTTAACCATTATTTCGAAAAATCTTTGAATGGCGCACTTATGCGCACTGTTTTCCTTCAAAACTGAGTAACTGGATCATCAGTAGTTATTTTGATTCTAGTGCGAGCCCTGTATTAAGCTGTATAATTAACTAAACGTATACTTGAAAATAATATTTACTACAAATTATTCGGATTTCAAAGACGTTTTTAAAACTACAATAAAAAGGTAGAAAAAAAATATTATTTAAGTGCTCCATAGTGAATTATATTCCAATAATATAGTAGTAAATGGTATTAAAAAAAAAAATCGGGGATAAAAATACTCGGAAAATATACTGATTACTCAAAGTTAACTATGAATACCGGTTGTACAAATGATTAATCTACATTTATCATAAGGTTGGACTTCCGACTGTCCATAGAGGTAGTATTAACGGTTTTTCTATTTATTTGTTCGGCACGGGATGAAGCCGTTAGGAGAAAGAAACGGGAAGGTTACGAACACGCACACGCAAAATAACTCACACGCAAGTTTTAAACAGAAAAGTTAACAAAGTATATTTAAGTGTCACAATTATTAAAAGTCGATATATTTACACAAGGTTGTACTCAGTTTTCCTCACACTCTCACACACTTTCAGCCGGCGGAACACGGCGCGGACAATGCAAGTCCGCGGTGAGGAGCGCGAAACACGACGAAAGGCAACTGAGACGTGAGAGCCTGGCGATCTCGCGAGCGCGTGGAGCAGGCGACTCCAAAGCGGCGCGCGTGTTGAACGCAGCAAAGAGTGCAACTTTGCTGTCGCGAAAACCGCCGAACTCGGATAAAAGGCAATTATCTGAGACAATGCGTGCGAATCACAATGTGCGTTTTGATAACTATCGAAGTGCGGGTCGTATCTGAGCGGATCAAAGCAGACTGGCCTTCGTCCCCACTTCGCATCCGTTTTTATACTGTCTTTTCTGGAATGTTCTTTCCTGTCGTCACTTCCTCTTGGAGGAAATGACGACATAAAAAGAACACTCCAGAAAAGCTCGGAAAATTCTATATGAATACATTTATATAAATACAATTTGACACAAATAATTGGGGACGATGAGAAGGCTTTTTGAATGCTTGGAGAAACGGCAGCGCCGCCGTCTCTCTACTTTAGCACGCTCCGCGTGAGCGCGGCTAAGTACAAATATGTAATGATAGCGGGACGTAAGTCCCGCGTACAGCGTGACTGGAGAGCAACGACAGCAATGCGTGCGATAGAACACACATCACTGCCGCTACTCTCCACGTATAGCATTGCTGCATTACACCCCTTGTGTTGCACAGGCCATGCAACACAGGTGATGCAATGCAGCGTGATGAGGGCTTGGCGGAGCCCGTCGTTCGCTCGCGAACATATTATATTGCATTTTCTGAACAAACAGTTAGATCTTTAACACATATAAAATGGTTATTAAGAATTTTTAACTTTGATTTTTTTAATAAAATCCCTCTAGATAGGGAAAAGGCCACACTGTGCGGCGGCGAGTTCGCGGGTCCTTCCCCCGCCTCGAACGCGTACCGTCGCGAAAGGTCATCGGCGAAAACCCATTCTGCCCGCGCGAAGTTCACGACAACCCCGAAAGCTGTAAGAAAATCCATCCCCAGTATACACGGTAGGGCCAGAGTCGGCAACGAACATACCCGGAGCGTGCGGGTTCGACCCTGAACGGATATAGGCAACCCGACCTCCCTGCGCACCCTGGTCGTCTGGTTCGTCGCGGTCGTCATTCGTTTGCTTCCCGCCGCCCGGAACGAAAATCCTGTCCGCTTCACTAATTCTCCAGTCTCGGCCCCCAAAAAGGTCTGGCTAGACCCAGAATCCACCAGGGCCTTTACGTCGCTCCCGGCGATTCGAACCCGAAGGAACAGGAGTGTCGGTGAGCTCCGGTCACCGAACGCGCTATACGCGAGCTCCCGAGATCCGGTTCCCCGCCTCCCCCCGGGGGCTGCAGGGGTAGGAGCCGAACGCCCCTGCGCTCTCGGCTCCTTTATTCGTTTCCCGAACACCCAGGACACGAACGCAGTGTGACCTCCCTTCGCCCGCAGCGATAACAGTGGACACGTGGCTCCTTCGGGCAATCCCGCGCGAAGTGTCCCGTCGCCTCGCAGTTCCAGCATTTCGTGCCCACGGCGCGCGACCTCGGTGCGGCGGGGATGGAGGACGTATTCGCGGCCGACGCGGTCCCTTCTGTCAATGCCTCCGCTCGCGTCTCGCGAACCGCGGCCTTCTTCCCCCCCTTCTCGCGGGTCGTCGCTCCCGTCGCGGGGGTGTTTAGCGCGGCCACGAGGTCCCCCGCGCGGCCCGCCGGTCGGGTCGCACCCTTCGGCGGACGATACGCCAAATCCGGAAATAGGGACCGCTCCGGTGGGGGTGGGGCGCGGTAGCTTTGGGCAGCCCGACAACAACCCTCCGCCCGCGCGAGCGTCTCTAATGTCTCTAAACTATCCACGATATCCCGGTGGACCATCGTCTGGAGTCGCGGCAACATATTTCTGAGGGCGTACCCCACTTTCTCGCTCTCACTCCACGGGGGCGACAGCCGTTCGAAAAGTGCGTTCAAACACGTCAAATAGTCGGCGACGGGTTCCTGTTCCCCCTGCGTCCGCCGCATGATCTCATCGCGTAACGCGAACTGGAAATCCGGATCGCCGAATCGCGTCCGCCACACGGTCTTAAATCCGGCCCAAGTGGCGAAGCGCGTCCTCTTTCCCCGAAACCAATATAGCGCGATACCGGACAAAAAGAACGGGAGGCAGCGCAGGACGTCCTCGTCCGCGACGGGAATCAGTTCCCGCCCTTCCTCGATTCGTAGCAAAAACGGCTCGGCATCTTCCCCTCGAGCACCCGAGAACTGCAAGTCCCATTTCCGCATAACATTGTACGCCGCGGTGGCCGATCCGGACCCCAAATCGCGCGCCGCGGTCCGATTCTCCCCTCGCGAGGCGTTCGCGCTGTCGCGCAGGCGCGTCGGCTCATCCCGGAGGTCATATGGGCTATCCGGTCGGGTCGCTCCCTCCCGCGGGAGGTCCAGGTGTTCCGAATCCGACATGTCGCCCCCCGGCGACCACGCGGTCCGTACGCGACGCAGAAACCGAAGCGCGAGTGCTGAGTCGGACCCCTCCGTTGACAAGTTCCGCTGTCGTAATTCGTCCACCAATTCCGCGCGGTTCGCTTGAAAAATCCACCCGTCCGCGGGGCCGAGCCGGTTCATACGTTCGACACGTCACCACCCCGGCGTCGTCACCCCTCTCCTTTCCCCGCGGTATCGGCGAGGCGGGATTCACTCGACGCGCGGCGACAACAATAGACCCGGAACGTAAACACGCTGGCCGACCACTAAGTGTTTGCGATCGTTTTTGCCCACCCGACAGGAATGCGGCTTTCACCGCTCTTCCTAACAATATTCCATACTATTCACTATTTAACTAAGAAAATCGTTAGTCCCAATCGCTAATAAGATTTCTTCCTCGATAACTCGTTTCTCGTAATACGCAAAACCACACGCCTTACAGGCTCAATCCCCAAGCGACAGCAATTCGTTATTCGACCGCTCACTAATCGACCGAGCGTAACTGTTCCTTTAGGCGCGCTCCACGTTGGGCGCCAAATTTTGTCACGTCGTCGCGAGGCACAAACGCGCGCACGCCCTCGGCGCCGCTGCGCCGCGATGCGGATTCAAAAAAAGGAACGGCGGAGGATCGCGCTTCCGCCTCGCAAAGCTTCTCGCGCTTCCGGCAATAACCGCACACGAAATTCGTTGGGCGCCAGACGCGTCGTATACGCGTCAACTAAACACAACTCGCGGTAACCAAATATTCGCCGGTCGCACGATAAGGGCCGGCTAACCCCTACGTCGGTGGAGGGGCAGGGCTTTACAGTCACGCCCGGTGTTCACGCTAACGGCGCAATTACTCTATTCTACCGCGACACACACCATCCACGCAGCTCTCGCGAAACCACACCGCGTACACTCGATACCAATCTTTCGACGCAAACCACACTCAGCATCCGGGAGGATCGGTCCGACCCGCTCGCACGGCAGCGTATCCCCGGGACTCGTATTGCTCACACAAATAGTACCCTCGCGGAGCCTCCTGCCGTCGAAACGGGACCCCTCGCACTCGATGCCGATCGCCAATACCCGAAACTTACCCGTCGTAACGGGCGGGTCACTCACGCTAATTAATGCGTCGACATCCCAGCGCGACCGTCGTCCCCCTTCGCGGGCGCTTGGCTGTACAGAATTAATATATCGGGCAACCTCACCGGTGGTGCTCGCTCGCGGCTTCTCCGGGGCCTCTCCTGGCGACGAAGACTCTGTCCCGACAGCGCACAGCTCGACACTCGAAAATGACTTCTCTCCAAAAAGGGCCTCGGCCTCGCTTCCGCACGCTCGGACGGTTCGCACGCAAGAGAGCATTGTCCCGCGATCGATCCTTCATTGATCCGCGGGTGGCGGATCAATGACTCTCCTGACTGGCGTGGGGTGGCGCGACCTAGGGGCGCGGGGGTTTCAAACGCGATAGCGGGCCCGCGCCTTTCTCGCGGTCCGCCTCGCCCGGCCGCCACCGGTCCTCGGAGGGTGGTCTCGGTTCGCCTCGGCGTCCGCCTCCCTGCTCAGGGCACGCGGGACACCCTCCGCTTCTCCTCCCTGGGCGGCTTCCCGCCTTCGGCAACCGTGCTGGGCGCGACGCTCCTTCCAGTGGTTTTCTACGGTGCGGGCCTCTTCGCGGACTGGCATAGCCGCACCTCCTCCCGGCCCCTGGTCGCTGCGCCTCCGGTCGTCGGGCTCTTGGTCTGCTCGGTGGCTGGTTCTTCCGGCTGATCTTCTCCGGGTGGGATGACGGGGATCGTCGGGTGAGGTGCCATACAAAATAACACGCGTGATTAAAATTAGTTGTTCATTCGCTACTACTGCCCCGGGGATGTCGGTTCGCTCGGTAGCCCTTGGCGTGGACGCGAGGCCGCGCCCTTGTGACGGTGGCGGGACGCGGTTACTCCCCGCGGAGCAGCCACGTCACAGTACGTATGTACGTATGTACGTATGTATGTATGTATGTATTTATACAAATTTATAATGCGAAGATACATCTGCGTTCTTCTAGCTGGCTGAGCGCTGAGCGCACACGTACACGGTTTTTTCCTCGTGTACGTGATGTAGCGCGCACACGAGGAAAAAGCCATGTCCGTGTGCGCTCAGCTAGCTAGAAGAGCGCGGACATATACGTATATCTTCCGTTTCCTTCTCTCCCTCTCGCTATAGCTGACACGCTTGGCGATCAGGATTCGAGAAGTATATTTCTTACAGGGAAATGGTCAAGCTTCCCACCTGAGATTTAACTAAATTTCAGTATGTTGTTACTCCTTTTTTTTTTGTTTACGTAGGGAAATGACTTATGCATACCCCCACTCCGCCGGGGAGGGGGTGGAGGTTATGTGGGACTTGCACCCACTAAAACGCTACGGTGGTCCTCCACTGCGGTTATCCGGGAGGGCCCTGGGTTCACTGTTAGCATTCTGTCAGGGCCTCTCCCCGCTTTGGGCCGTCCTCCACAAGGTGAAGGAGGAAGGGACCCTCCACTACCATCTTCAGATTGCTGAAGACAGCGAGGATGCGGGACCACCACGCATCCTCGCTCCTACCGAAGGGTCGCGGTGCAATGGGAGGCGAATGTCCCCGCATCCGCCCCCCTGCGACCCCAGTTACATACTCCTACTAATTTCTCCTACTAATATACTAATATATTTACTTTTTTTAAACGTGTCTTTAAATAATTTATTATGCAATATATTAAACCTACATTAATCCTTAGAAAATATTATATAAATATCTAATATTAAAAAAATAAAACATTATAAAATGAAATATAAAAAATATTATTATATTTATAAATATTATAATTATAAATAATATTATTATATAAATATTATAAATAATGTTATTATATAAATATAATATTTTTTAACGATTAATATTCACAGAGAAAATGTAGTAACAATTTCCGTTACTTTTAGTAATATTTTGTTTTGTTCAATTCAAGTTGTATGCAATTAAATTATTTTAAAAAGTTGTTCCGTTTTATAAAAGTTTATTAAATAATTTTACTTATGCCGCCATTGCAACACATTTTCGTTGAGTGTATTACCTCATGATTGCTCCGCCGTTGCCCGGTACTTCCAGATTTCTTTGTTGCACTTTCAATTAGACAAGAATCATTTGCGAAAACTGTTAATTATGATCATGTAATATTTTACATAACATTCCCGTGCGCAATTTGTTATTAATTTACTTACTAGATTATAGACAAGCTGCTGTAGTACACACGGGTTACAATCATATCTAGCCATTAGAGAATAGCTATTTTGTACTCTAAATGGTAAGATATTAATGCACCCATGTGCACATATGGGCAATTTACTCCATTTGCACAAGAATTTCCTTAATAATTACTTAATAGTTACAGCGTGTATCCAGCACAGAATGCTTTTTGATGATAGTCACTGCATTTAACGCAGAATGCATTTTGATATTAATCACTGCGTTCAACGCAAAATGCATTTTGACAGTAGTCACTGCGTTTAACGCAGAATGCATTTTGATATTAATCACTGCGTCCAACGCAGAATGCATTTTGACAGTAGTCACTGCGTTTAACGCAGAATGCATTTTGATATTAATCACTGCGTCCAACGCAGAATGCATTTTGACAATAGTCACTGCGTTTAACGCAGAATGCATTTTGATATTAATCACTGCGTCTAACGCAGAATGCATTTTGACAGTAGTCACTGCGTTTAACGCAGAATGCATTTTAACTTTACTAATGGTCGTCTTTATACCTATAATTTCTAGGAATAAATTTAAATGACTCAAAATCAATAAAAAGTGAAAAACTTAGATAAATCATAACTTGGGTCATGTAATAGGCAATTTTACATATGTTTTATATTCTTCAATTTTTGACATTTTGTCATTATTTCTTTTGACTTTTTTGATGTTGTATTTATTCTATCTCTTTCCTCAGTATTTCTTTTTTTGGTAATTGCATATATTTTGACTCTTAACATAAAGTCCAACATTTGGATTCTATGTGAATAACACTCGTTGTTCTCATCAAACCAATATTCATCTGCATGCTGGACGTGTTTTACACAAATTTCAAGCAATTTCTTTTTTATATTTTTAAAATGCCAATACTTTTTGTAGCATGAATTCAATGCTTCAAGTTGAAGAGCGACAATATTCGAAAATGTATCTGTTGGTCTTGATAGCCATTTAATTTCAGGTTCATCTTCGTCTTCGTGTTCATATTCACGTAGTTGAATATATATCTCATTATCGTTTAATCCTTCCATTGGTGTTTTTACATTTGTTTCACGGCACTTGTCGCATTTAGTATTTTCATAACCATAACGAGCAATGTACCCTGCGAAATATGTAATTGCATTTCCTTCATATGTCCCTGGTAAACTGAAATTATTCAGTCATTACTAAAGTGTCGAAATAGTTTTCTTCTGAATATTTTGTAATATCTTCAAAAGCTGTCGCAATTACATGATCATTATAGTCATCATTATCAATTTCAATTGGAAAATGAAGTTCTTCTTGTGGAACAGTGTTAGTTTCCATTTCAGAGACTATTGATGTACCATCTGTTGACGAAAATATTTCTGGGCAAATTACGTTGCCTCTGTCATTTCCATAAATACTCCGTTCACTTGATAAAATATGACGCAACGTTAGCCGTACCATTCGCGCGGTAGGATTACGATTGAATCCTCCGCGTCCTCTAACTTTTCCGAATGTATGCTCTACAGAATCTTGGTTGCACAGTGCAGTAGCGAGTTGAAATTTTGAATAATTTTGTTTGATGGAACGATACATTAATAATATTGCTTGCACAGTTGTAATCAT
Organism: Crematogaster levior; assembly: GCA_901521435.1. Classification (NCBI taxonomy): domain Eukaryota; kingdom Metazoa; phylum Arthropoda; class Insecta; order Hymenoptera; family Formicidae; genus Crematogaster; species Crematogaster levior. The sequence goes on along the minus strand of CABEGB010001447.1, from coordinate 98,055 downwards.
GCCATCAAAACATGGAGGTCTACACATTTTATTCGGCGAAGTACTCCACTTTGAACACCATTCAATAAAAGACGTTAATAGCTCTTCTGCTATTGTATTATTGTCTGATAATGGTCCTTTTTCTCCTTTCCAATTATTTAAGTGATATACATTCATAACATCTATTATTTTATTCATTTTATTAACAAAATTTGCAGACTCTTTCCATGAATTACTTTGCAATACATTACTTTGGCCTGCTGTCGATATTGCTGCAGCAAATCTTGCACTTAACATTTGAAAAGCTCTTCTGACATTCATGGCTTCAAAATTATTTGGGTAAAAATGTGCGTAGGTAATATGACCCAATAAATTTGAACTACTTAAGTTTTTGTCAAATTGCCACGTTGCAAATAAGTCGTAAAAAGACATAATTATTTCTCCATTTATATAAATGTACTTATGTGACCTTATTTGACTAACTAATCGTTTGATGAGATGGGGCCAATCAAAAGAAGCAAAATATGTCTTATTGTTTACTGAGAATAACGGTTTTTGTGGTAAAATTTTCCAATTATTGAAAGCTTTTCTATTTGGTCCACCTTGGTCACATGTAATTAATTGTACATTTGCTCCAATATTTTTTAATTTTTCTAAACAAATTTCAATAAGTTTAACGATCTCATTATGTGTTGAATTTTTTCCGGTCAAAAAGTATGCTACTATTTGTCGCCAAGGATTTTCTGCATTGATACTATCTAGACAAAATAGTAGAACATGTTCTGCTGGTTTATCGCTTCGTCCCAAGGGTCCAAGATCTGTTAATCCTTCAATGAGATCATATTTTCTGCTATATTCTTCAAATCTTTTTATCGACATCTCATCGAATTTTAAACAACAAATTTTCTGAGAAGATGGTAATTTTGACAAATTTTCTTTAATTTTAGATAATATTTCCTCGCAGAATCCTGGTCGGATTTCTGTTTCAGAAATCCAATTTCTAATGGAAGATTCTGACGGAAGATTTAATCCAGCCTTTCTCATTCGTGAATATCCACTTGCGGAATAATAAAACATTTGTTTTGCAAGATCTTTTTCTTCTTTTGTATATTCTGATCTTCCCTTGTGCAATTGAAGTTTAATCATTGTTCTCGCAAGTGGTTTGTGAAACTTCTTTCCATCAAGAAATTCATTAAGGCTGTGTTTACAAACGTTCTTCTTTTTTTGAGTTTTATTATTACGACGTTGCAACATAGCAATGACATTTTTTTGTTTTTTCCTTCTTTGTATAAGAAGCTTTTTCAATTTCAAGTTTTCTTTCTTTAATTTTTCAATTTCAGACAATTCTTCTACATTATATTTTTTTTGGAGCAGGCTTTTTTTGCAATTTTTCTTTTTGCTTTTTCTGCATGTTCACTTTCACTTCTCTCTGAGAAAAAGTGTCAAGAAATAGTGGAAATGGATTGCCATTATTCAACCATTCTTCGTCGTCTGCGGAGTCATCTCCGAAATTATGAAAAAGTTGTTTTCCTGAAGGATAACATTTTTCAGGTATCGTCATTGTTAATGTAGCAACTTCATCATTTGTATTGTTTTTAGTAGTTTCAGCAATATCTTTTTCAAAGTCGGTGTGAGCGATTTCCATCGGAGTATTATCTCGATTATCTCGATTATTTTCTTGTACAATTTCTCCAGTTCTGATTTTTTGTGTTATATTTATTTTTTCATTTATTTTGTCGGCAACTTTATCTTTTGGGATGGCAACGTCTACTTGAAAATAAGTACGTGTTTCGACTTCCATCGGAGTGTCATTTCGATCATCAGATTGATCAACACTTTCTTGTACTATTTCTTTAATAGTTCTTGCTTCTGTAATATTTTTGTTATAATCTTTCATAGGAGGAGAAATCCCAATATCCTTTGAGATCCATGGTATGGGATTTTTCTTCTTATGTAACTTTGTACGGCTTTTAAAATCATTTTTATTAAAGTGGTCTGCGCATAACCCTGCTTTTTGTATTGATGCCAAAGACCATTTTAATAATTTTTCATTTCCTGTTTAAGTATAAATGTACAGTATATACAGGGTGACCCATTTTAACTTCCCCACCGGATTATCTTGAAAGAAATGCACTTTCTGAAAAAGTTTCAGATATAAGTTTCAGTATTTTTCCCTGGCTATTGAATGGCGATATTGAATTTGACCTCGATTGTGAATGTGAAGTTCATTTAAAGGTCAAGTTAATTTTTTTAAATGGGAACCACTATTTTTTATCGCAGATTTGGAAAGAGCGGAAAATTTCACGTCCGAATATGACCTTGACAATGATCTACAGTTCAACGTCAAGGTCGTTTCAAAGTGAAAGTTCCAGACGTCCGCTACAACAAAATATCTCGGCGGGATTGCATTGTTTGGAAAAATGTTACGTACATAATTTTCAGTATTTCGAGTTGGCTACCTGGTGGTGACCTTGAAAGTAACCTTGGAACCAAGATTAGGGGTCATTTTAAGGTCAAAATATTTTTCTTAATGGGACCAACTATTTTTGAATCCGGGATCGAAAAGAGCGGTAAATTCTGCATTCAGTCATATCATTTTGTAATTAAAAATAATTTCGTCAACTCAGGCTTTAATGTTTTAAATAAGTGTTTCAGTTTCATACGTTATTTGTAGGTTCCTGCTCTTGGCATTACCCAGGATCAACGACGTGGACGTAGCAGAAATCTGATCCCTTCGGGGTGTTGGTTTAAAGTGAGTAATCCCCTTGCCTCTCACGCGCGTGTGTGTTTTGTGTGGTGTGTCACAGCAGAGATCAGGACCCCATGGTTCGTCAGTTCCACGGTATTTAAAGACTCCAAACCCTCCCTGTTGCTTGTGTGTGTGCGTGTATGTGGACAGGCATCTAAACCGAATTTATTGTAAATGTTCAAAATGTGCGCCATTATTGTCCAAGCACGAAGTTAATCTTTGACGAAAGTTACGTTGAACATTTCGAAATGTGTCTGGTGTTATTGCTTCACAGGCCCTTCTAACTCTGTTCATCATGTCCAGTCTAGTAGTTGGGGCACGACTGTACACGACATCTGCTGTGACACACCACACAAAAAAACACACACACACACACACACACACACATACACACGCGTGAGAGGCAAGGGGATTACTCACTTTAAACCAACACCCCGAAGGGATCAGATTTCTGCTACGTCCACGTCGTTGATCCTGGGTAATGCCAAGAGCAGGGACCTACAAATAACGTATGAAACTGGAACACTTATTTAAAACATTAAAGCCTGAGTTGACGAAATTATTTTTAATTACAAAATGATATGACTGAATGCAGAATTTACCGCTCTTTTCGATCCCGGATTCAAAAATAGTTGGTCCCATTAAGAAAAATATTTTGACCTTAAAATGACCCCTAATCTTGGTTCCAAGGTTACTTTCAAGGTCACCACCAGGTAGCCAACTCGAAATACTGAAAATTATGTACGTAACATTTTTCCAAACAATGCAATCCCGCCGAGATATTTTGTTGTAGCGGACGTCTGGAACTTTCACTTTGAAACGACCTTGACGTTGAACTGTAGATCATTGTCAAGGTCATATTCGGACGTGAAATTTTCCGCTCTTTCCAAATCTGCGATAAAAAATAGTGGTTCCCATTTAAAAAAATTAACTTGACCTTTAAATGAACTTCACATTCACAATCGAGGTCAAATTCAATATCGCCATTCAATAGCCAGGGAAAAATACTAAAACTTATATCTAAAACTTTTTTTCAGAAAGTGCATTCCTTTCAAGATAATCCGGTGGGGAAGTTAAAATGGGTCACCCTGTATACATACGAGAAACCATCACGCTTTTTCAATCACATTACGTAAATAAATCTTATTTTATACATCAAATAGCAATGAAACTGACGTTAAAAAAAGCAACCTGATGATCTACACTTTGACTTTTACGTATGTTGTTAAGATCATCCTCTTGAATGATCTTCTGAAAGTTCTAGCAGTTTATTTTTTATTAAGAAGTTATTAATAAAAAAGTTTGAAAAGACAATTTCTTTTTAATATCGAAAGATATAAATGACTAATATGTATATGGAAATAGTATTAAGGAAAGTCATTTAAAGTAGTTTATAGATTCGTTAATATATAAGGTTATTCAGAAGACCTCTTCCAAAGCTCATAGAATGATAAAAAGGACTGAAATACAGATCCAAAGTATCAAGCATTGGTTGCTGGCGCGTAGAGAAAACAAAAAGGGGAAGCACGCTACTGCCTGTGCTTACACGGCCCCTTGTATAGAATCCATTTTTTGTATAAATATAAAGTATTCTCTACTTTGACCACAACACAAACAGTTAAATACAAAATATTCTCTGCTTTAACCAAAAACACGAATACTTTAATAATAAACTTATTCTTTGTTTTAATAAAAAGCACAAATTTTAAAAGAATACATTCAATTTTAAGAATTTTTAATTACAGTTAGTGTTTAAATCTTACATTTCTCTAAAATAAACTGTATACTGTATACGCTGTATACACACAGCTGCGTCGTCGAAGTCGTCCGAATTTCTACAAAGTATAAAAAATAATATTTATTTGATATAATTATTATTTAAAATTTGAAAAAAGTTTATGATTTAAATAACGACGAAATCTGTCGACACTCTAGCTACACGACGCACTGACGTATAGTAATATTGTGACAGTAAGTAACAATAACAACAGACTCATATATTAGTCCTTTATGTCTTTTGATATTCAAAATAGACTACTATGTTTCCTAAACTGTCTTTATTAATAACTTTTTTTTATAAAAAACGAGCGAACGGCAAAAATCTTATGAAGATCACTCATGAGGATGATCTTGACAACATACATATCGTCAAGGTCTAGGTGATGTCATGGGAGCTGCATCTTCTAAACGTCAGCTTTATCAAAATATAAAAATATCCGACTTAAATATTTCTACTTACCACTGTTTCTTATCCAAATGTCAAATCTTTTATCAGTCTTCAATGAAAAACGAAAGAGTTTACAGTTCTCTGATTTGACATTACTACAGTTTTTATATACACATCTGTCAAAAATCGTTATTTTCTTCTCACTTCTGTTATCCATTTGGATTTATTGAAAACACAATCCCCCGGGTGCAAACGGATGATGTCAATCTCAGACTTCACAACAGCACAATCTCACAGTTCACAATAATTTTTCAATAAATACGATTAAAAAATCGTAAGATATTGAAAACTAGAAAAAACAAACTACAAGCAACACACAGTGTATGTAATCACTCAAAACGGCAAAAGCTAGATCCAAACTTGTCACCGTTGTATTCGTATCACGATCATGAAACAAGTATAATCACAGATACACTGATATGCTAAAACCTTAAGCCAGGATTTACAATAAGTGTAGTAAGTCTTAAGCCGTAAGAAATATTTTAATGATACTTACAATGAAGTTGAATTAACGAAGTTTCCGAAACTGATGATTAATGTATAACATTATTATATAACATTATGTCAAAATATATATTTATTTTGTAAATATAAAAAGTATTTTTTATTTTTTAATCTGTGAACAAATATTTTATTTAGTGTTATTTTTAATTTCCTTGTGTAAACAATAAGTAATTTTTAAAAATTAATGTCGGATTTGTTTTAAGAAGACGTACATACATATTTGTCAATATTTATATTATTCATTTATTATTTACCCTCCTTTTGTCATATATATATGGAAATGTATTACATATAATTACATATAATTATATGGAAATGTATTTTACATAAATGTATATATATACAGGGTGTTTGATAATTCGAACGTCAACCGTAAAATGCAAGTAGAGTAGGTTAAACTGAGTAGAAAAGTCCTGTATCATTTTGCGATTTTCGTAATAATTAATGAGATATTAATTAAAGAAGATCGACCAATACGCGCGAATCTAAGCGCGCGGCGAGAAGAGACAACCCACGATTATTGTGTAGCGTTTGAGTACGCGGGGAGAAGGAACAGCCTACCGTTATTGTCTAGCATTTTAGCGCGCGGGGAGAAGGGATAGCCACAACCATTGTTACGCGATTGTTTAGGCGCGTGACAAAGCGTTGCGAGAAGCGCGTAATACTAGAATACCGCGGCGACCGCCCCGAATTGTTCTCTCGCATTGTTTTGCATCTCTCTCTCTCTCTTTCTCTCCCTCTCGGTAGGCTGTTCCTTCTCCCCGCGCACTCAAACGCTACACAATAATCGTGGGTTGTCTCTTCTCGCCGCGCGCTTAGATTCGCGCGTATTGGTCGATCTTCTTTAATTAATATCTCATTAATTATTACGAAAATCGCAAAATGATACAGGACTTTTTTACTCAGTTTAACCTACTCTACTTGCATTTTACGGTTGACGTTCGAATTATCAAACACCCTGTATATATACAGGGTGAGGCATCTAAAACAGGCCACCTGAATAACTCCTGCAGTTTTGAAGATAGAAAGAAGTGTTTGAAATAAAAGTTGTTTGATTCAAAGAGGGAAATAAGATAGATATTTGAGTTTGACCTTGAGTGGAGGCGTTTCGGAGATTTGAAGGTCAACTTTGTTTTTTTAAATAGAATTACCTTAATTTTTTTATACAAATATATTCCTGTAATTATTCTGTACAAAAACTTATAAGAGTAATATAGCCAATAATTGAATGGTTTACGTAATATTTTATATTTTAATCTGATATAATTTTGACATAAGGGATATATTGCAAATTACGTACTTTTCTTTAAATGTTATTGCAAGTGTTCGAAATGATGATCTTGTGCCACTACTGTAAATATTCCAATGATCTTCAAATATTCTTCATGTGTTATGATCATGAGCATGTAAACAAACATTCAGTCGCGTTACACTGAATAGTATCAGTCGAACAATTTACCAGTAGTGACTAAAGTGCGACCCCGTCAATTTATTCAAAATTTCATAATGCGGTACACAAAAGCGGAGAAAATTGATATGGTGTTCATTTATGGTGAATGTCGCCGAGTTACGAGAGAGGCAGTGCGCTTGTACGCTGAAAGGTTCCCTAATCGTGTCATACCTTCACGATCTGTTTTTTCAAACATAATTAAACATTTTCAAGAAACTGGAAGCGTGGATAATAATAAACGCCAACGATCAAAAACAGCAACTACTGATGGCAATACAATTAACATTTTAGCAGCTGTAGCAGAAAATCCACATGTCAGCACAAGACAACTTGAATGTGACAGTGGCATCAGTCAACGAAGTATTCTGCGAATACTCCATTTCCACAAATTTCATCCTTTTCACATTTCACTTCATCAAGAACTGCATGGCAATGATTTTCAAAATCGTATACAGTTCTGCGAATGGGGTTTACGAAAAATACAAAACGATGAAATGTTCTTGAGTAAGATTTTATTTACGGATGAAGCATCATTTACTAATCATGGACAAGTTAATCTTCGAAATTTGCACTATTGGTCAATTGAAAATCCACGGTGGCTAAGAGAGGTAAATCATCAAAAACCTTGGTCTGTAAATGTTTGGTGCGGAATTGTCAATCATCAAATAATTGGCCCGTATTTCATTAATGGAACATTAAACAGCCATGTGTATAAGCAATTTTTAAAACAAATTTTACCGCAATTATTAGAAAATATTCCATTAAACATACGACAGTCTATGTGGTATCAACAAGACGGATGCTCTGCTCATTCTGATTGGCTGTTCAGGAATACAAAAATGGCCTCCGCGTTCACCAGACTTAACACCCTTGGATTTTTATTTGTGGGGCAAATTAAAACAACAAGTATACAACGAAGTGCCAGCATCTAAAGAAGATATGAAGGAACGTATAAGAAGAGCATGTTCTATGATAGATACAAATGAAATTCGGAACGCAATATTTTCCATAACTAATCGCTTTAGAGCATGCATCGATGCACAAGGTCATCATTTCGAACACTTGCAATAACATTTAAAGAAAAGTACGTAATTTGCAATATATCCCTTATGTCAAAATTATATCAGATTAAAATATAAAATATTACGTAAACCATTCAATTATTGGCTATATTACTCTTATAAGTTTTTGTACAGAATAATTACAGGAATATATTTGTATAAAAAAATTAAGGTAATTCTATTTAAAAAAACAAAGTTGACCTTCAAATCTCCGAAACGCCTCCACTCAAGGTCAAACTCAAATATCTATCTTATTTCCCTCTTTGAATCAAACAACTTTTATTTCAAACACTTCTTTCTATCTTCAAAACTGCAGGAGTTATTCAGGTGGCCTGTTTTAGATGCCTCACCCTGTATATATATTGTATATATATATATATATATATACAGGGTGTCCCAGACCACCCGTACACCCCATTTAAAAGCTAGGGATGCGATTCTATCAAAAAATGTTGTAGACAAAAGTTGTATGGTTTTAAGGGGGACATAAGATGGTGTCATTAATTTGACCTTGAATAGTTACTTGAAGGTCATGTGAAGGTCACCTTTCATTTTTTAATTCGAAACCCCTATTTTTCATTAGATATTCTTCTAGCTTATCTCGAGAGCTTTCCAAAACATTATAATAAAGTATTTTTTCATTAAGTATTTTTCGAGTTATAAAGCTTGAAATAATTTCTCAATTTTACATAAATTGTAAAATATTTACTTTTCGATGACCTTACCTCAATACTTTTATGCACAGAATAATGAGAGAAACCAATTGGTGTCAAGAAAACACATAGTTGTTTTTAAGAAAAAATATGCAATTTGTAACTAACAATTACAACTTTTGTATACAACTTTTGTCTACAACATTTTTTGATAGAATCGCATCCCTAGTTTTTAAATGGGGTGTACGGGTGGTCTGGGACACCCTGTATATATATATATATATATATATATATATATATATATATATATGCATCTATGTAAAATACATATCCATATAATTGAAATATTTATTTAAATAATAAGTATGAGAAGAGATTTAAAAAAAACCGTGGCCAATATTAATAGTTGGGTCTGATATTTAATTTTAATTACACACACATAGAAATTATAGCAAAAAAACTCTACAAAAAGTGTTTTTTTATTATTTATTTATTTTTTACCAGATAGAGATTTTAAACCTGGTGAAATAGTGGAAATCGCAAAAAAGTGCAACGTTGCTAAGTTGCATGCTCAGCATCTGTGTTATGTAATACGGTCACATTTACAACTGAATATCTTTTTTGTAAGGTTGATAACATGATTTTCTTGACGAAAAAATGTTTAGCAGATCAAATTCTATATCATAACTCTTTTCCGTTGATATATGTCGCTTATAACCAATAAATTCACTAACGACCACCGTTATGAACATGACCTCTGTAATCCTGTGTTAAATGTTGATTTTCATCGATTGATTACTCTTTATTTAGATCGATGACCCTTAAATTTTGAGCATTTATTTCTATCGCCTATTCCTACATCCTATCAAAGAATGAATCCTTCATGGACTGAATAGGTGAATCCACCTTAAGAGCCAATCGTAAAGCTCGCTTTCCACGCTGTCTTCAAAATGCGACATTAGCGAGAAATAATGGTGTGCGTGTATATGTGATGACCGCGCGTCACAACAACACTGAGCTTATCTCTGAGCTTATATCTGAAGATGAGAGGACGTAAAGCGGAAAGCATGTGAGTATTCTGTATATAAAAAGCATTTCTTAATACTGTTGAGATATTGTGTAGTAATTACAAAATATCTCAACAGTACTAATGTGTAACTAATGTGCAATATTATTTAATGTATATTCTTTATGTCAAAAAAGGGAAAGAAAAATGAGTAAAACAAGAAGCGAAGAGAGGAAGCAGGAAGAAGAAGAGAGAAGGAAGAAGAAAGAAGGAAGGACGAAAAGAGAGAGAGAAGCAGAGAGAAAAGGAAAGAGAGAAGAAGAGAGAGGAAGAAATTCGAGAGAAAAGGTTAGTGCATTATTACTTGTTTATATCATTTGCTTCATCACAAAGAAAGTTGTGTATGTGTGCATGTGCGTGTGAGTGTGTACATATTCATATCTTGATAAGTACTTAATAAAAAGTCTTCACGTAAGTTGTATGAATATGCAATGAAAAATGTGTGTTTTAATTGAAAGATTTAAGGTATTTTTAATTAAGTACTTGTCAAATTATTAAATATAAATATATATGACAGTAATCTTCAAGTTTAATTTAAAAAGTGTACAAATTAAAAACTTGAATATTGCTTTCTCATCATTACAGATTGCTGCTCTTTAAGTTTCTAATTTGCTTTAATTTACCTAAAAAAACATTTAAGGAAATAAATGTAGTGGATTAGGAACTTGCACATTGCTTTGTCATCATTTTATTTTGCTCATAAAGTTTCGTTTATGAGGAAATCATACTATTTTATTAATAATTAATAATTATGTTACTATAATTAAAAAACAAACTGGCTCTGAAAAGCAGATTTATAATGATGAAAAAGCAATGCGTAACTTTGTAATGTGCACACTTTTTTATAACTATATTTTTATAATACACATTAATAGTAAACTGTATACAATAATTTAGGAAACAACAAGAAAGACGACGGGAAGAGGAGTCGGAAAGCATGAGCGTCGAGGAAGAGGAGGAAGAAGAAAAAAGAGAGAAAAAAAAGAGGAGGGAAAAACTTAAAAGAAAGAAATAAAAAGTAAGTATGTTACTCAATGCAGTCATATTATACATTTATTTCTAAATTAATCAAAATAATTAACAAATTAATTAATTGCTTTGTTATGTTTTCTGTATAGTTATTATTCAAGAAATATAAATAGAGGGAGAGGAAGAGGAGGAGAATTGAGAGGAAGAGGGTGGAGAGGAGAAGCATGGAGAGGGAGAGGGTGGAGAGGAGAAGCATGGAGAGGGAGAGGGTGGAGAGGAGGACAATGGAGAGGAAGAGGGGGAAGATATCAAAATTTTAGACGTGGAGGGAACCGGGGTCCTGTTTTTATTTTTAATTGTTAATTTTTAACTAAAAATTAACATATTTTAATATATTTTAACAAAACATATTTTTATATATTTTACATATTTTAACAAAAATTAACATATATTAAAATAAAAAAATAATTAATATTTTATATTAATAAAAAAATTACATAAGATAAATTGTTCGTGACGGAACGGATAAGTAAGGTGGAAGAGCTGAACGACCACGCACACACACAATGAATCACACGCAAGTTTAAACAGTAACAATGTATATTTAAAAAAACACAGTCAAATAAGGTCTTGGCACATACAAGTATATTTACACAATTTGTACACTTTTCAGGGCGCGATCTCGAACACTGCCGGACAGCGCGAGTCCGCGACGAGCGGCGCGAGACACACCGAAAGTGTCGGAATGCGTGTGAACACAATTCGCGGGCGCGTGGAGCAGGCGACTCCAATGAAGCGCGCGTGGTTTATTAGCAAAGCAGGCGACTTTGCTAATGCGAATACGATTCGCGATAGAATAGCTGGCTGCTATCCTAATTGCGTGCGATTTACAAACTCTAAGAAATGCGGGTCGTACCTCGATTGCTCTCCGTAGACTGGCACTCGTCCCCACTTCGCATCCGTTTTTATACTGTGCTTTTCTGGAATGTTCTTTCCTGTCGTCATTTCCTCTTGAAGGAAATGACGACATAAAAAGAACACTCCAGAAAAGCCCGGAAGATTCTAATAAATAATTGGGGACGATTACAAGGTGCTATGTGTTTGGGAAAGCGGCAGCGCCGCCGTTTCTCTACTTGAGCGCGCTCCGTGTGAGCGCGGCTAAGTTCTACCGCGCATTGATGTTGGGGCATAAGTCCCGTGCGCAGTGCGAATTGAGAGCAACGACAGCAATGTGTGCGATGTAACACACATCACTGCCGCTACTCTCCACGTATGTTATTGCTGCATTACACCACCCGTGTTGCACAGGCCATGCAACACAGGCGATGCAATGCAGCGTAACAAGGGCTTAGCGGAGCCCTTCGTTCGCTCGCGAACATAAATTGTTTCTCTTTGTTTCTTTATTTCTCTGCAACACACACCCACACACACACACACACACACACACACGAGCGCGCGTGCATCGCGCACGCACGCACGCACGCACGCACGCACGCACGCACACGCACACGCACACACACGCACACGCACACATACACACATATGCACACCTGTCATAGAAGCTCCACCACTGTTTGTTGAGTTGTAAAAAAATATCACGCAGAAATTTACCCTTTTGGGAAATGGGGTGAAAGAATACATGTTATGTCTTATGTTTTATCCTATAGATAATTAATTAAAATTAATAAACTTTTTAGCAATCAAAGATAGTTTAAAAGATAGTTTAAAATTTTTAATAAAATTTTTTTAAAGGTTCAAAGAAAGAAATTAAAAACAATGTATTAGAGATGTTAAACACATATCAGAAATAATAAAATTGTTATCTTGTTTCAATTTGTTTATTGTAAGTATACACATTTCAAGTATTACATATTTTTATTAATAGATATATTGGTATTTTATTTCGAAACTAACAAAACAAAGCTTAATGCTTGATTTCGAAAGTGACAAGACTGAATTAATTGTAAGTAAACCTCAAAAAATTATAATATATAATTATAATAATATATAATATATAATGAATAAACTCTAAGATAATAAGAATATATAATAATGTGACTATACACACATACATATATACGCACGCACAGAGAGACAGTAATATAATTAATGTGATTAATACTAAAAAGACTTACGTAATTAAAAACTTAAGAATTAAGTTTCTTTATTTTTATTTTTTCCATAGATTAAGATGTAATCGCAATTACTTTTAATTGCATTACTATATAATTATGATTAAAAGTAATTATGATTACATTATAATTACAACGCAATTACAATGTATATATGTATGTATATATGTGTATGTGTGTGTGTGTGTGCGCGCGTGTGTGTGTGTGTGTGTGTGTATTGCTACATTTATTTATTGATTCAATTTGTTGTAATAAATAGTCACTTAAAAAGATCTAAATTACAGGTTGAAAAGTCATACATGTAATAATTTTAATAAAAGAGTTAGATCAATAAAATCTTAAATTAATAACAAATTGTCAATTTCCACAAAAGTTTAAATTTCTTTATTATTTAATTAATTATTAACAAATTATTTAATTAATTATTAACACAACAAAAATCTTGAACTAAAGGAAAAGAAAATCGGTATTCTCGACTCCGATCACTTGAAATATTTGCTATCGATGTACGGCGTGCGAAGGAGAAGATTATAAATCTCTCACCTCTCTCTCTCTCTCTCTCTCTCGTCTCGTAGTTAATTAGCATGGACTCGAACCTAGGGGCGAAATCTTTAGCCCGGACTCAAACCAGGGGCGAAATGTGTTGCTAGGCTGTGGTCGTTGAGGCTACGCTGTGGTTGCTCCCGCATGACGGCGAGATGTCGGAGGAGGAGCTGGCTCGGTGGATAGGCGACATCCTTCACCAGGCATCAGACGTTGCCATGCGCTCGCGCGGGCAGGGCAGGCGGGTTGCCGCGTACTGGTGGTGCGAGGAGGTGGCGACATTGCGCATTATCTCCCTTAGGTGCTGGAGACGGGCGACGAGGGCCAGAGGGAGGGCCCCTCCTGACGTGCAAAGGTGGTTGAACCAGGAACTAAAGGAAGCAAGGAAAACATTGAGAAAGGCCATCTGGAGGGCAAAGGGTCGAGCCTGGGAATTGTTGGCCTCCCTGGAGAAACATTCCTGGGGAAAGCTATATAAAATAGTGTTAAGCCTTGTCTACAATAGTCGCACAGGCTGTGTCGCAGGTCGTAAGTAGTAGTGTCGCAAGAAAGTTGTCGCATGTGTCGCTAGACTATAATCTACAATATGTTGCAAGGATTATTCGCGTGCATTAAGTCGACTGCAGCCGCAATGAATGATCGGCAGCAATTACTAATTTTTCTTCAACTTTGCTCCCAATTTTTAAATTTAATATGCTTATATTACCGTTTATTTACTGAATCGCACAACAGAAGATGGTGGGTGCGACCAGAAAATATACCACGGATAGCTAGCAACACACGCAAATCATCAAAACACTTCGCGTGGCAACGTTCTGTGCTGTGATTGGCTGATCTCATGCGACACGCTTGTCGCAGTCGCAGAAAGTTGAAGTTGACTCAACTCCGTGCGACAAGGACTCTTGCGACTGCGACAGCCTTGCGACACAGCCTGCGACATGCGACACAGCCTATGCGACCTGCGACACAGCCTGTGCGACTATTGTAGACGAGGCTTTAGGTAGACTCCGGGCGACTGGACCGTCGGTTTGTGAGGTGTTGCCGGTGGCGGAAATCGACGGGATCATCGAGCACCTTTTCTCGCCGGGACCGACGGCTCGGGATCCGAATGTGGTCCTGGCATGGGACCCGGACCTTGCGGTGTCGGTTAGGGAGGTGGAAGTTGCGGCTGGTAGGATACGTAGGAGTAGAGCGCCCGGCCCGGACGGAATTCTAGGTAGGGTAGTGGTTCGCACGCTGGGCCTGCTGGCGGAGAGGTGGGCCCGCTGCTTCAGCGAGTGTCTCAGAAGGGGACGATTCCCTTCATGTTGGAGAAGGGCTCGCTTGGTCCTATTGAAGAAACCGAATAAACCGGATGGCCTGCCGTCGTCATATAGGCCTATTTGCCTATTGGATGAGGGCGGCAAACTCTTGGAAAGGATTATCGTGGCCAGACTGCAGGCATACTTGGAAGTATCGGAAGGCCTGTCTCCGTACCAGTTTGGGTTCAGGAGGAACCACTCCACCACTGACGCAGTTATGAAATTCCAGGAGACCGTTAGTGAGGGACTAGACGGGAGGGGGTTGTGCTGGCCGTGGGGCTTGATATCACCAACGCGTTCAACACCCTTCCGTGGACGGTCATCTGTAGGGCGCTGGCGGAGAAAGGGGTCCCAGGATATCTAAGGGCGATCCTTGGTAGT
>CABEGB010001447.1:0-80068 GCA_901521435.1 Crematogaster levior | reverse complement strand
GCGGGAGAAACTTTTTATGGATACCCCCAGGCCCTGGGGATAGGGGGCTCATGGTTGTGGGGACTCTGGGAAGTAGTCCCAGGTATAATCAAAACCCCCGCCGTTGACCACACATTCCACCATGACGAGGGGAGGAGCATCGCTGCCAGAAGCATTTCATCCCACCTCCCCCTAGGGTATGTGACCCGCGAGCGGTCCCTTGGGCAGCAAGTAGGGGGCCTAATCAAAGACATCCCCTGAAACACCCGCCCCCAGATCTAGCTACTAGGGGAAGCCGGGTCACCTGACCCTTCCCCGTCCCCTCCTGTGTAACAACGAGGGGGACTGGGGCTTCTATGTGGGACACCCAGTTCGGTTCCCCCGCTGGAGGGAAAGTACCTCCCCCAGCATTTATTTCCCATTGATAAGGGGAGAAAGAAAGCTTCTCCCTGGTGGAGGGACCCCCTGTGACCTCCTTCCCCTGGCAATAATTATTACCGGGGGCCTAGAGGGCCCCTTTTTGACCAGGCTCGCAGTGGCCAGATGGCTATGGGGGTCCCCTAAATCTCTACTAGTTGGGGCAGCAGGAACCCCCGCCACCGTCGCTGTCTTCTTCCCTGCTCACTATATGAGAGGGCACGAACCCCTCCCTCTGTTATTCTTCCTCGCCGCCACGCCTCCTTCTGTGAGAGGGACCCTTTATCTGCAGAAGGAGGCCACTGCCTCTCCATTTCAGCCTCCCTCCCAGCACACATGCCCATGGGCAGGAGAGATCGATGCCCACACCAGGGGCTCATGCTGCCCTCTGGCCAAGTTGGACATTCTCCCACGAGGGTGGGCGCTGCGCTGAGTCCCTGCCGGCTGCGCAGAGGCAGTGGTGGCATCCTGGCCGTGCGCTCTGCCATCCTGCACAGGTACTCCCCAAAGCAACCATGCCCGGTGAGCACCTGTGTCAGGCGGGATTGCGCCACCCGCGCCCCCACCACCCACCTGTAGGTGGTGGCTGGACGGAAAATGGGATGGTCCGATGAATGGAGGCTGCTGCTTCCTCCACGGCACGACTGGCGGGCGTCCTTCACTCTTACACTGCCCCGGTGGATAGTTAAGCACTCCTCCACTTTCATCCCCGCACACCGATAAATCTCAGCGCACGAGGTGGCCGCTGCTGCAGTTCAACGGGGGAGTCTCCGCGAGGGCCGGGGTTACGCCACGTGTGACGTGGTGCAGTAGGTTTATTGCCCGGACAGCCAGCCGCTTTGAACGCAATTAATCTTCGCAATAATTTTATGGCTGGCTGACACGGACGGGGCAGATCGGGCCCCACATAGAGAACCGACTAAACACCACGCGTGCTCACATACAGTCTTCTGACCTTAACGTTTGGACCATCCGTGTTTGGCAGGAGGCGACCTAACGCGGCCGCCATCCTGTCAGCTCTGGGGATTATTTGATCGAAATGCTTTTCGAAACCCCAGAGCCCGTCCAGGGTGAGGCCCAGGTACTTCAGCTGGGACCCCACCGGTACGCGGGCTTCCCCCACCCAAACTAGGATGGGGGGAGGTTGCCCCCTTGCCTTCTCATAAAAGAACATAACTTCGGTCTTTTTGGGAGCAACCTCTAATTCCGTGGCCCTGATGGAGCGCACGACGGCGCGGGTCGCGGCGTTTGCCACGTCCCGCGCCTCCATCCAGTCCCTCCCCCCAGCTACCACAAGGGTGTCATCTGCATAGCACAGCAGATGACTGCCTGGGGGGAGGGACGTGCGGAGCACCCTGTCATATGCAAGGTTCCACAGTAAGGGGCCTAAAACCGACCCCTGTGGAACCCCGCAAGACACCGGCCTATCTTCTGCCAGCTCCAATTGATTGACGTATTGGAGCCGTCTGTCGCGGAAGTAATCCGTGACCACGTCCTGCAAATACTGGGGGAAGCCATGATAGCGCATGGCTTCCCCCACCCTTTCCCAGGGGAGGGAGTTGAAGGCGTTGACGATGTCGAGAGACACCGCCAACGCCACCCCCCCCTCCCCTACGATCTGTTCCGAGAGGGCTTTAAGATGCATTATGGCATCTACTGTAGATCTGCCCTCTCGGAACCCAAACTGGTCGTTGCTAATGTCAGGACCCTCCCGCGACAGATGCTGGACGAGGCGGCCAGCGATAATTCGCTCGAATAGTTTTCCCACCTCGTCCAGCAAGCAGATCGGTCGATAGGCCGATGGGTGCTCCGCAGGTTTCCCCTCTTTGTGGAGGAGGACCAGCTTGGCCCTCTTCCACGCCGAGGGGAAGGTGCCCGATCTGAGACAGGCGTTAAACAGCCGCCTCAGTCGGGCACTCACATGGCCAAAGGCCAGAGCCCACACCCGACCGGGGACCCCGTCTGGACCGGGGGCCTTATTTATGCCCCCCAGTCTTTTGGCGGCCCTCAGAAGTTCTCCCTCCGAGATTTCAAGGTCCTCACTCCACGGAGGAGGATTCTCCCTCGGAGGGAGATTAATTGCCCTTGTGGGAAAGAGGGCCGCCACCACCTCATCTAAAAAGACGGGGTCCATAGTCCCTGTTAAAGGGGGCGCCGCCGGTCTCAGCCGGTTCAAAACAATTTTATAGGGGCGCCCCCAAGGGTCCCGGTCGAGCTCAGCGATTAGCTCTTCCCAGGCTCTGGCCTTGGCCTTGTAGACGGCTGCCCGCAAGGCGTACCGCGCAGCAAGGTACGCCCTGTGCGCCGCTACAACCCTGGGACAATTGTTGTCCCCCTGCGCCGCCCGCCGGGCACGGAGGAGGATTCGGCGGGCCCCCGTTGACTCTCTTCTGAGGCCCGCTATCTCCTCGCTCCACCAATAAGCTGCCCGGCGGGGGGCAGGCTTGGATCGGGGCATGGCCGCGTCACAAATGCGGGCGGCCATGTCCCCGACCTCTTTAGCCTCCGACTCCGGGTCGGCCGGACCTTCCGGGTCGACCCACGTCTCGACGGCCGCAGCCGCTTTAAGACGGTCCTCACATAACTTCGTGAGGACCCATCTTCTTGGGGGGGGTATGCCCCCCCCCCCTTCACGGCGGAGCAGCACCTCTATACAGAGGTGGTCCGAGAGCGTCTCTCTGTTTGCCACCCCCCACGATTCCACCAGTCTTGCCGCCCCAGGGGAAGCCCAGGTCAAGTCCACAATGGACTCCCCCTGGGAACGGACGCAGGTGCTATTGGCCCCCTCATTTAATAAGGTAAGGCCAAGCTCCGCCGTCCAATCCAGCAGGATATTGCCCCGAGGGTCGTTGCGTCGGGAGCCCCAGGTCGTGGCCCAGGCGTTGAAATCGCCCGCCACGAGCACTGTGTGGGGGAGGCATCTACGTATGCAGTCCCCCAGCTCCCTCAGCTGCGCCTTGAACTCGGGGCGAGTCCTTCTGGGGGGTGCATAAACCCCCACCACAAATAGGGCGCCCCACCTGACCATAACATAGCCCCCACCAGCCTCAATGAGATTGATGGGGGGGGACTTAGAGGTGTGGCGCCTTACAATGGCCGCGGAGCCGTCCGCCGCCACAGCCCAACAAGGGTTACGGTCAGGCGGGCGGTACGGCTCCGCGATCACTCCTAAACCTGCATCACGCCCGGCAAGATCATTAAGAAACAAGTCCTGTGCTTGCCGGGCGTGATTAAGGTTAGCTTGGAGAATCTTCGTGGACATTAATGGGCTATGTCCATTGGCTCCTCCTTGCCACTTTCCTTCAACACTGAGGCAGGGTCTCCCGTCAGGAGTCCTGTCTCTAGCTTTTCAGAGCCATCCGGTGTGAAGTCCATGGCCTGGACCTGTGAAGGACCTGCCACCATCATTGGTCTCCCTGAGACTACCTCCCCCTCCGCGACCTCCATGGGAGTGACCGGAGCATCCCCATCAGGGAGCTTTATTCTTTTGTCACCCGTTAAGGTCACCATATCTATAACTCGCGGTTTGGTACTCTCCTTCTCCTTTGCAGGTAAGGATGTAATACCCTTGGAGGAGGCGGGGGGGGGGGGAGGCAGACGTCGGGATCACATTACCTTTCCCCCTTGCCTTCTTTGGGATGTGGCAGGCTGCACCACCCATTCGGTGATTGGCCTTCCTCCCAGCCGCCTTGCACACCGTACAACTCACTGGGGCGATGCAGCTTCTTTTGGCGTGATGACCAGTGTCCCCGCAGCGGAAGCAACATTTGCTCCTATCCACGTTGAGGCACCGGGCTTTCACATGTCCCCCCTCCAGACATTGGTGACATTGGAGGGGGCGGGCTTCAAGAAGCTCTACCCTGACCGCCACAAGTTGAAACTGGAGACGGCCCTCCGCTACAATTTTGTTGGCAGCTGCAATCGGGCACTTCACCACGACCGTGTTGCATCCCCTCGGAGAGGGCCTAAACACCCCCACCTTGATTTCCGAGGAGTGACACCCGGTCTTGTCCGTGATTGCTGTCTTTATCTCCTCGGCCGTTGCCGATGGCTCCACGTCCCTTAGTCGAAGGTCCGCCATCTTTTGCGGACGGGAGATCCTGACTTCCGGGTTATCCACGAACAGATCTTTCAGCATTTGCGCCAGTTTGTCCGCCTTCTCTATTCTTCCCTGACCAGGAATTTCTAGAATCATTGCCCCCGTTAGGGCCGTCCTGGGTCTTATGCCAATAAAGCCATTGTCCCGAGCCGGGATCTCCTTTTTGACGGTGGCCAACAATTCCGCATAATTGTCTTGCGTACTTGTTATGACCACCGCAGCCGACTGTGGCTGTCTTTTCTTTCTCTTCGCCTTCTCCTTCTCCTTTTTCGTCTTGAGAGGAGGCGTCGGAACCGCAGTTGTCTTACTAGCAGATTGGGGTTTTACCTGCCCTTTGTTCTTCTTCCCTCCCCGCTTCACCACCTGGCTAAATGACTCCCTCTGTTGTTCAGGGGGAGCAGGGGGAGGTGGTGGAGGCTTAGGGGGAGAGGAACCCTTCTTGTCCCTCTTTAGCAAGGGAGGATTGGGGGCCACCGTCCCAGTTTTCCCCACTCGAAGGGGAGGGGGAAGCTGGCTGGAGGTGCCAGGCCTTATGGTGTTGGACGGCTTGGACCTCCCAGGTTCCCCATTTGCTTTCTTTGTTCCTCCCTTCTTTCCCTTTGCCGGAGCCCTAGGCTGGGCGGGAACTGCTCCTTCCGTAGGAGTGGGCCCCGTCCTGCCGACTATGGGGTCTTGCGGGGGAGGAAGGTTCAATTGGGGGAACCTCTTCGATATTGCCTCGGTAATCGATGCCGTAACCGATTCCGAAACCGATTTTTCAAGGGCCGAGATAGACTCCGAGACCGATTCCAGGACCGATTTTTCAAGCGCCGCTACCAGTTTGTCAAGTGCCTTCTTTCTGTTAAATTCCGGGGAGGAACTCCTCTCTGTGCCCCATCCTGGATCGGTCTCTGGTATCCTGTAGGGCGGCTGGTTCCGCAGAGGTGGTCTCATAGCGGGGTACTCTTCCAATTCTTCCGCACTAATGATGGGCGGAAGAGGGGGAGACAGGGGCTCCTCCGTCTCCATATCCATCACATCCCCTTTAGAACGTGTGAAGGGGGAGTGCGGGGGGGAAGACCGCTTAAGTTCCCTTATTTCCTCCTTCAGTTTAGCCAACTCCTCCTCAAGTCTGCGGTTCGCCGCTTTGAGATCTTCCATCTCCACATTAACTGGAGATGGTGCTCTACCTGATAACGGGTCATAAATACCCTTTTCCGTTCTTTCAGCCAGAACACCAGCACCCGCTTCCACAGAGGCGGCCACTGTTTTGAGAGTCCCAGCCAGTCTGCCTTGAAGTCCTTTAGAGATCTCAACCACCTGTAGTAAATCATGGGCGTTTCTCTTCAGTGCTCCTGCAACCTCATTCGACGGAGTTTTGTGGTATTCCTCCACTTGTCGCTTCATCACATTAAGATGCTTTTGGAACTTAATCGTGGTCTTATCAACCTCGCAGGTCGGGTCAACTACCCGAAGGGCGATTTTATCCTGCTCCGCCAGGTTTTTCTCCTGCTCAGCCTCCCTCCTCTTCTGGGCAGTGTACTGACCCAAGTGTGACTGGACCTTGGGTGGGCGACCTCTGTTGTCCTTTCTTCTATAGGACATGTCCACCCCCTCCTCGCTGGAGGATACTCTATCCCTCTTAGGTTTCCCTATCCTTCTCTTTTTGTTGCGTCTGTTTTCGGGTCTGATGTAAGCAACTTGATCCGAATCTAGACCCGAGGAGTCTAGACCCGAGGAGTGACGGGACTTAGGAGGAGACCTATCCCTCCGTGTTTGACTGCACGACAGATCCACCAATTGAACCGAACAAGACCTCGAGACAGGGGCCGCAGATCCAATAGGACTGACGCTCCTGTCCGGCCTAGGGTTATCTGGTGACTCCTCTTCGTTGTCTGACTCGGCCCCTCCTCTCAGCCTAAGAGGGGGATCATGGGGGCGGGAAACACTGCCCAACTCTATCAATATAGGGAGATGTCTCTCCGCTGTCTCTCTCAGCTTCACAGTGATGCAGGAGTAACTTTCCATGGGCACAGGCGTGCCCCAACGCGTGGGCGTGAGCCCCTTCGCAGGCGCCAATTCCTCCCAGGGGCCTGCGGTGCACCCCTGGGATAGCCCGTCGTTCGATGACGACGGGAGAGGGGCCGGGACGGTACCCCTCTCTCGCCGGGCCCTGGATGTCCGTTCATCCTGGGCCGGTAATAATCGGCGCCTATATGAGTTCATTTCATAATTTTAAAGAGAAATTGGTTTATTTTCGGGGTATCCTTCCCCTAGGTCGGTTGGCAACCAAGCCTTACGGAGCCCGACCTGCCCCAGAGCCAGACTGGCTCTCCCCGCCACCCCAGCCCTGCCTCGGAATACGTCCGAGCGGCCTGGGGTGGCCCAGCCCGGTGGGCCCGGGAGTTCCGGGACACCACCGGCCCGTCCCCCCACATCACTCCCGCGTACTGCGGGACCACGTCCCGCAGCCGTTAGGGAGGAGCGGTGGGGCGTCTCCCCTTTGTGGGACGCCGCTTCCCCCGATGCCGGCGCGCACCTCCCCCCGTCCATGACTGGGCGGGGATCGGCCGCCTTCCGACACCGGTGGACCGGCACCCACATCCCCCCGCCGAGTGTCCCCGTGCCCGGAGCACCGGACACGAGGAACACCCGGTTTTACCGGGAGCACCCGGTCCCCCCCGTCTGGGACACCTGCCGCCCAAAACTGGACGACAGGCACCCAGAAAGAAGCCGAAAACCTTCGGCAAAAACCCCCGTGGTCGGTGGAGGACTAATGTCCTCCTAACGGCCCCGACCGGCCGGGCGATTGCACTCAGGGCCGCCTACCCCTACCGACAATGGGGCTTATGAGACTAAGCCCCTAATGGGAAGCCGGGCTCCATGGACGCTCTTAGTTGGAGAGACTCCTCCCCGTCGAGCCAATGATGCCGGCTAACGTTGCCGAACATCATTGCCCCGACGGATCAAAAGAGCCTCCCCTTAAGCCCCCTCACCACGACAAGGTGGCGTCCACGAGGGGGATTCCTCTCCCCCTCTCATTATGGGCCAGGCTCGTTTGACCCGGAGGGGTTTTAGTGGGTATGCCGGCTAAATACGGTGAGTCCCACATAACCCGAGGGGTTCCCCCGAACCCCTCGGGTATCCATAAAGGATTTCCCCCTCGACAACAAAAAAAAAAAAAAAAAAAACACTGGAACACCAGAGGCGTGTGCTCTTCGGGCCGTCTCCATCTTACGGCGAGTGCTCTCCGGGCCGCCTCCGGCGTGTGCTCTTCGGGCCGCCAACTCTCCACTGGTGTGTGCTCTCCGGGCCGCCAGCTCTACGGCGAGTGCTCTCCGGGCCGCCTCCGGCGTGTGCTCTTCGGGCCGCCAGCTCTACGGTGAGTGCTCTCCGGGCCGCCTCCGGCGTGTGCTCTTCGGGCCGCCAACCCTGCACGGGCGTGTGCTCTTCGGGCCGCCAACCCTGCACGGGCGTGTGCTCTTCGGGCCGCCAACCCTGCACGGGCGTGTGCTCTCTGGGCCGCCAACTCTACGGCGAGTGCTCTCCGGGCCGCCTCCGGCGTGTGCTCTTCGGGCCGCCAACCTTGCACTAGGCGTGTGCTCTCCAGGCCGCCTTCCATTACATCCTGCCTAGGAGAGGGACACGGGGACAACGGCTGCCAGTTCCGACACCCGAACCAGACCTTGTCCCTGAAGACGTTGAGACCAGGTCCTTGAACCAGGGGATATCTTTTCTACCCTGGAGGATCATCCAGATCGCTCTACCACCACGTCCCAGTCAACGGCAAGACACCCGGAGACCGAGTACGAGTACACAGAGCACCCAGACGCCATCGGAGAACACCGAGCATCAGCAATCCACGGGGACTCAGACCTCCCCGCAACTGGAGGACACCCAGACGCAGACATCGCCAAGCTTAACGATCCAAGTGCAAATCAGCCCGCACGCTTTAAGTCCGGCCACAGACGCACCCGCGACACCGAGAGGAAGGCCTCGTACACCGTCGACGGAAGAAACGAAGGCCAAAATTGGCAGAGGTTTGTGAGGAGTTATTTGGAGCGTCACCTGAAAAGGACAGTCGCTAGGGAAGAGCGCCAAACCGCCCTTTTAAGGGCGCCAAAAAATTGCAACAAGAATAACCTCTGGTTCAAATAAAGATATACCTTACCTGTCATTGTCGAGATACGACCATACCCACAATATATAATTATATAATATCTATTAGCCTATGTTATCAAATATATACTATTATATATTATATATCATATAATTATATAATAAAATTTTTAAAATTATGTCTGCGTAAAAACGAACAGCAATAAGAACGAGCGAGGTGGCAATAAAAGCGAGTAAGAGCAATCGAGACAGTAATAGGAGCGAGCGAGGTAGCAATAAAAGCCATTAAGAGCAACCGAGACAGTAATAGGAGCGAGCGAGATGAGAACAACAGGATGGAAAGAAAACTCGAAGTTTGGGATCGAGCCTTTCTCGCATGCTGTGTTGTTATATCTCTCTCGCTCACTCCTATCACTGTCGCGCTCATCGGCTTGACGTAACGCCACAGACTATAGTGTGACGGCACTAACAAGTAAACCTACCTAAGTGTCAATCTCCGATTTTTCTGCACTTTGGATATGTTATAGAACATGAAAAACTAAGAGACACGTATTTTTTTATAGCTGCGGTAAAACACTTTTAGGGGGTGAAACAGCCCCCCCAAAATTGGGGCGAAAATGGAAAAATGGCGATATCTTTGAGGATAGTGAAGCGATTTGAATGATTTTTGGTAGAAAAGTGTCTTTCGGTAGAAGACGAATGTCGGCCTAGACATCTTGGAGGGGGAATGAAAATTAGGGGGTAAACTACCCCCAAAATGACTATTTTTGTTATAAGAAAAATCAGTTTTCATCCGATCACAACAAAAGCTATTAAAACATGAAGAGGAAAGTTAATTATGGAGCACGTATATTTTATTCTTTTGTTTATATAAATAATTTGGGGGGGGAGGTAATTACTAGTCCAGGGGCCAAGTATGGGTCAGTAGCCTTTTATATGTCTCCGACTAAATGAAGGTGTTTCTTATGTATTTTGAGCCCCTGAATCCGAATGTTTTTGGTAGAATGCCTGAAAGTGGTGCTGTTAATTTTTATTAACAAATTTTATTAACAATTTAAAAAGTTGGATTTTTCGGCCCGGAAAAATTTTTGTTAGATTCTTTGGGTGATTTTGGACAAAACAAGTCTCTTGTAAATTTTTCATAAAATGCATATTTTCGGAGATAAACATTGTCAAAGTTTTGAAAAATGGCATTTTTTGTAACTTTGACAATGTTTATCTCCGAAAATATGCATTTTATGAAAAATTTACAAGAGACTTGTTTTGTCCAAAATCACCCAAAGAATCTAACAAAAATTTTTCCGGGCCGAAAAATCCAACTTTTTAAATTGTTAATAAAATTTGTTAATAAAAATTAACAGCACCACTTTCAGGCATTCTACCAAAAACATTCGGATTCAGGGGCTCAAAATACATAAGAAACACCTTCATTTAGTCGGAGACATATAAAAGGCTACTGACCCATACTTGGCCCCTGGACTAGTAATTACCTCCCCCCCCAAATTATTTATATAAACAAAAGAATAAAATATACGTGCTCCATAATTAACTTTCCTCTTCATGTTTTAATAGCTTTTGTTGTGATCGGATGAAAACTGATTTTTCTTATAACAAAAATAGTCATTTTGGGGGTAGTTTACCCCCTAATTTTCATTCCCCCTCCAAGATGTCTAGGCCGACATTCGTCTTCTACCGAAAGACACTTTTCTACCAAAAATCATTCAAATCGCTTCACTATCCTCAAAGATATCGCCATTTTTCCATTTTCGCCCCAATTTTGGGGGGGCTGTTTCACCCCCTAAAAGTGTTTTACCGCAGCTATAAAAAAATACGTGTCTCTTAGTTTTTCATGTTCTATCCAACATGTTCTATCCAACATATAACATCTCCAAAGTGCAGAAAAATCGGAGATTGACACTTAGGTAGGTTTACTTGTAAGTATAGCTCGCAAGACAGAGATATTCGTCTGCGCTCTTCTACTCGTCCGAAGTTGGCCGAGCCGCCGAGCACACACGTACATGGGCTTTGCCTCTGTGTGCGTATGTAGCAGAGCTGCGCCAGTGGCATCACTGTCCATAACCCCTGGGAACAGGCCAAGCCCCCTAAGTCCAGTTCGTATAATCGAGGAAGCTGTCCACGATATCCGCGACGACGATCCACGATAACGTACGTCGGAAACTACAAACCAGATATTCGAAAGAAAGCTCACCCGAGCCGACTCCATCTAAATATACCCAGCTAACACAAATATATTCCAAAAACATTGAACATGAACATTTTCGGGAATATTAGAACCACGAAAAGTAACCGATATATTATACAAGGTGCCAGTTCAAAGTGAACATACATAAAGTGTATATTATCTAAATAAATTAATAAAATAAATAATATAATAAATTTAATAATATATTACCACGAAAAATAACTGATATGTTATTCAAGGTGCAAATTCAAAATGAACATACATACATAAGGTGTATATAAGTAAAATTGATTAAAATTTGACTCTAAGTGAAAGTACATAAGTGATATGTTATTCTTAGTGCACAAAATATAAAAGTCGTTTATTGAAGTTTGATTTGAAATTTATACAAGCCTGGACAATGAAAAATAGTTGCTTGTAATTCCAGAGTACTAATTTGTTAATGACTCGGAAAAAGAATATGGCGACCTGCTCTTAAAAAACTTCGATGCGTTTCTCAGTATCCACTTAGGAATAATAATACTTACATTCCGATTCATCCGACACAACTTGTCTCTGACTATTCAATAAGTTAGTAGTACTGTTAAATATCAATCACATATGTCACCCAGAGAGAGAGAGAAAGAGAGATAATGAAATATTTAAATTAATCATTATCAAAACACTGAGAGAGAGAGAGAGAAGAGAGAGAGGAGAGAGAGAGAGAGAGAGAGAGAGAGAGAGAGAGAGAGAGAGAGAGAGAGATAATGCAAATATTTAAATTAATCATTATCAAAACACTGTTAAATTGTATACATGCACTTTAAGAAGCATGTCACTTACTTTTCAGAGTCAAATTGTGATAAATTTTGTATCTATATTTTAATGATATTTATTTCGCACTTGTATCTTGAATAAGTAATATCTGATTTTTTATAGTTGTATGTTACGTCAGATAATCACTAATCTTTTTAAGCGTGTAGCTTCTTTGTACTTGACATGACAACTTTTTTATTTATGAATTTTGAGTTTATTTAATATTTACCCGTTTCAAGCAATAAGACAACACTTTTTGATCAATAAATTACTCGCTGAAAATACGGTATAACAAATTCAAAATCGGAAATTGATACGAAAATTCGAAATTTTACTACAGAAAGATTGGAGATTTTTAATCTAAACCATTTTCATAACTCTTTCATTTTAATTATTTATTCCATCCATCGAAAGTTTTTTGAGAGCAGGCCGCCATGTTCTTTTTCCGAGTCATTAACAAATTAGTACTCTGGAATTACAAAAACAACTATTTTTCATTGTCCAGGCTTGTATAAATTTCAAATCAAACTTCAATAAACGACTTTTATATTTTGTGCACTAAGAATAACATATCACTTATGTACTTTCACTTAGAGTCAAATTTTAATCAATTTTACTTATATACACCTTATGTATGTATGTTCATTTTGAATTTGCACCTTGAATAACATATCAGTTATTTTTCGTGGTAATATGTTATTAAATTTATTATATTATTTATTTTATTAATTTATTTAGATAATATACACTTTATGTATATTCACTTTGAACTGGCACCTTGTATAATATATCAGTTACTTTTCATGGTAATATATTATTAGATAATCATTTAAATTTGTAAAAATTCAAATTCTTGAGGGTCTATTTTTGAACATGGCCTTTTCATTTATGATTTTTTGGGATATTACCTACTTTTTAAAGTACAGATATATGAATCAATTGGTGCAAAAAAAACGTAAAGTTTTAAAAAAGTTATGCTATTTGCAATATGTAATTGCGTATTTTTCTTTAAGGATAACTATATTCTTTGCACCAATAGTTTTGTCCTATTATTTTGTGCATAAAAGTATTAGGGTAAGACCTACCGAAAACTAAATATTTTACGAAATATTTTGTATTTTATATCGAAGTACTGCAAATTTGGAGCTTTATAATTCGGAAAATATTTAATGAACTTAATAAAATACTTAATGAAATAACTTAATGAAATACTGAACTTAATGAAATAAAAAATATACCTAATGAAATATCAATATTCATGGTATTATATATTTTTAACAGTTTTAGTAATAATAATGCTTTATTGCCCACTTGCGGGGTACACATGCGGACCTCCGCTCCGCTACACTATCTCAACCTTAAATCTACAATCTTACAACTAAACCGCTAGAGAGAGAAAGAGACACACTCCATTCACTCCTCCACTCCTTCCTCACTCATTCATCCGGACCTCCGTTTCCGCTGCATTTCTCCTTTCAAACTCATTCCATCCTCATCCACACTCTCCCTTCTCCTTCCCTCCCCCCTCCCTTCCCTCATTCTCCTCCAGTTCCTTCATCCACCTTTCCCCCTCTCCACCCTCCCCTAGCACCTCACATACCATCTCCTGCCATCCTCTTTCTACTCCCCAATTTGTACATTCCTCCCATATATGATCCCATGTCTCCTCCCCCCCTTCACAAACCCTGCACTCCCTTCTCTCTTCCCTCTCCCAATATTTACCTCCCCTCATACCATCTCCTAGTCTGAACTTCGCTATCCTTTGCCATCTTCCCTCTGTCCATCCTTTCCTCAGATATTCCGGTACGCCCTTCCCCTTTACCTTACCATACCATTTGTTATACTCCGACTTCCTTATTTTTTCCCACCTTTCATTTTCTTGCCATCTCCTCTCCCTCGCCACCAAATCCTCTCCTCTCAGCTCCCCTTCCTCCCTCAACTTCTCTACCTCCCCCAATTTCCATCCTTTTTCCGCAAAAAATCCCCTCCTCTCCTCTTCCCACTCTCCCATCACTTTCTCCTCTCTTGCCCTCTTCTTTAACTCTTCCCAGCATAACCTGGCCAACTCTCCCCCTCCTCCCTCCCCCAATTTCCTTTCATATCCCCATGCTCTCAATCCTGCTCTCCCTCTTAACTTATCCCTCTGTAGCTCTTCCCTCACCATGTATCCCGGCGTATATCTCCCCACTCCCACTACCCACTTCAAAAACCTATCTTGCACCCTCTCTATTTCTTTCCTTTCCTTCCACCCCCATATCTCTACCCCATATCCCATTACTGCCCATACCAACTTATCAAACAACCATATTCTCTTTGTCCAATCCCTCCCAAACCTTCTTTTTCCTATCCCCCAAACCTCTCTCATCACCACCGCTCCTTTTCTTACTCTCTCCCTTATTTGTTCTTCCTGTCTTCCATTTGCTGCTAACGTATACCCCAAATATCTAAACTTTTTAACTTCTTCCAATTCCCTCCCCTTCCACTTCCACACTACCTTTTTCCATCTTCCTCCTCCTCTCCTACATCTCATTACCTTCGTCTTCTCTACATTCATTTCTAAGCCCTTCCCATCCACATATTTTTCCAAAGCCTTTAACATTCCCTTCATCCCTGCCTCACTTTCCGCTACAATCGCCACATCATCTGCATATGCCAGAGAATAAATCTTTCTTCCTCCCACCTTCACCCCTCCCCAACCCCCCTTTTCCAGCTCCTCGTCCAGATCCGCTAGCAACAGCGTGAACAAGCACGGGCTCAGCGGACACCCCTGCCTCACCCCTCTACCGGTCCAGAATTTTCTTCCCTCTCTCTCCCCCACCCTCACCTTATTCACCATCTCCCTCATTACCTCCTCACACCTCACTACCAAACCCTCTCTCACTCCTCTCTTCCTCATACCTTCTAACAGAATCCTCCTATCCACCGAGTCAAAAGCCGCCTTCATATCTACAAACGTCACCACCAATTTTCCTTCTTTCCTTACTACCTCCCTGTTTATCAAATAATTTAACACATATATCTGGTCTATTGTTCCCATACCTTTTCTAAATCCTGTTTGACTCGGCGGTAAAATCCCTTTCCCTTCCACTTCATCCCTTAACCTCTCCACTAACACTGCCGCATATACCTTATATGCGGTTTGTGTCAAAGTTACCCCTCTATAATCCTCTACCCTTTCCCCCTCTCCCTTCTTCACAATTGGTACCACAATTCCCTCTCTCCATTCTTCCGGCCATCCCTCTCCCCTCCATACTTTATTACATACCTCCCACAACCACTCCCTTACCTCTCCCCCTCCATATTTCCACACCTCGTTTACTATACCGTCCCCCCCGGCCGCCTTACCTTCCTTCAATTTTCCTATTACCCTTCCTATTTCCTCTCTACTTATCTCTCCTTCCTCCTCATATTCCCCTCTCCTACTCCCACCTTCCCCTGTTATCTTCCAATCTAATCCCCCTAGCACCTCCTTAAAATACCCTTCCCATTCTTCCATTTTTATCCCTTCTTTTACTCCCTTTCTCCTTTTCCTTTCTCTATTTACTACCTTCCATACCTGTCCCTCCGTTTTTATCTCCTCTATTTCTCTCTCCCATCTTTCTCTTTCCTTCCTCTTTTTCTCTTCACACAATTTCCTATACCCCTTTTTCAATTCTTTATAACTTTCCCCCTCTCCTCCTCCTTTCCTCCACCTTCTCAATTCTTCTTTCAATTTTATTTTCATCTTTCTACACTCCCCGTCCCACCACCCCTTCCTCCTCATCCCCCTCCCTCTTTCCTCCACCTTCTCCAGCGCCTCCTCCACCCTCTTTTTTAACCCCTTCCATCCCTCTTCCACCCCCTCCCATCCCTCCTCTTTTTTCCCAAAGAATTCCTCAAATTTCCGTTTTCCTTCGTCCGTCCAAATACCCTTTCTTCCTCCCGTCCTTCTACTTCTCCTCATCTCCCCACTCTTACCGCCACCCTCCACCCACACCGTTATTGGTTGGTGATCCGAATCCACCCTATCCTCTATCTCCATCCTTTTAACCCTCTCCCTCGTCTCTTCGTTCCCCAACACATAATCTATTACTGTACCTCCCCTTCCCCCTGTATATGTCCATTCCCCTTCCTCATCCCCTATTACACTTCCATTCAATATTGACCATCCCAAATCTCCTAAGAATTTACATAACCTCCTTCCCTCTTCATTGATCTTTCCATCCCTCGACCTTCTTCCTTCCTCCTCTATGTTCACCTCATATTCCTCACCTACTCTCCCCCCTTTTTCTTCCTGTCCTCGCATTAAAATCCCCCCCTATTAGCACTCTTACCCCATCCTCTCCGTCCTCCATCCAATCCCTCAATTTCTCCAACTTCCCTTCCAAATCCCTGTTCACATATACCCCCACTATCCTCCACCACTCTCCTCCCAAACACATTTTTCCCGTCATTAACCCCCTTTCTTTAACCTGCCTTTCCCCTCTCTCTTCTTCGATCTCCTCCCTCCTTCCCATGACCATTCCTCCCATAGCTCTTCCCTTTTTATTCCTTTTTTCCGCCTCCTGCACTTCCCACACAAATCCTTTTGGCAGCCACCTCCTAACTCTTTCCCATCCTTTCTTCTGCAACCATGTCTCACTCAAGAATATTACATCCCATTCCCTTAGTTTCTCCCAAAAATCTTTGTCCTTATTTTCCAGACCTGCCACATTCCAAAAACCTACCTTATACACTTCCCTTTTTCCTTTTCTCTCTCCTTTTCTTCTGCTCTTTCCTCCCCCCTTTTTTCTTTCCCCTTTTCTCCTTTCCTCCTGCCCCCCCTCTAGCAAAAAACCTCTCCCCCTTTTCTCCCCCCTACTTCCTCCCCTACCCTCTTCTCTTCTCCTATCTCCTGTCCTTTTCTTTCCCTTAACTTATCCTCCAATTCATCCCATACCCACATCTTCCCCTCTACCCACAATTTCATATACCCCACTCTTACTCTCTTCCCTTCCCTCCTCTTTCTCTCCGCCTCCCTCTTGATCAACCAATCCACCCTTCTCTCTCTTTCTGTTAAATCGTCCATAATCCACTCCCTCCTATCCCTTAACTTAATTTTTCCCTTCATCACTTCTACTTTCTCCTGTACAGTCGCGAACCTTACCCATACCATCTCCCCTCTCCCCTTTTCCCTTCTCGCTATCCTCCTTATCCCCTCTATTTTCACTACGGCTCCTGTTGCCTTCACTATCCCCTCCACTTCCTCTCTCAGCCCTTCCTGCCCTTCCTTTTTTACCTCTAGCCCTTTTATTATTACATTCCTCTTCCTCTCCTCCCTCATTTTCTTCTCCCCCTCCAACTCCAATCTCCTCATTCTTCCCTCCAGTTCACCTATTCCTTCTCCAATTTTTCTCTCCATCTTTCCTCCCTCCTTCCCCTCCTTTCTTCTATCTTCTCCTCCCCTCCCCCTCTCTCTTTTCTCACCCTCCTCCACCCTTTTCTCCAAACTCTCTATCCTTTTCTTCAACCTTTCGTTCTCCCTCTCCCACCCCTTCCTACATTCCTCCACCCATGCCTTTATCTCCTCTCTACCCTCTCTCAATTCTCTTATCTCTCTCATTAGTTCCTTAAAACCCGCTCTCATCTCTCTTATAATATCTTCCAATCCCCCTGCCATTCCCTTCACCGGTGACCTCTCTACCTTTGAGCTTTTTCTAAAAGCTTCTACTTCCTCCACCTCCTTTTCTTCCTCCTGCCTCTCCTTTCTTTTCTCCCCCCTCTTCCACATCTCCAACAACGGCACGCTATTCGCCCTTTCCCTTACCATTCTCTCTACATTCTTCGGTCTTCCTATCTTTTTCCTATCTTCAAATTTCCCCCCATCTTCCTTTTCTTCCTCTTTTCTATCCCTCTGCTCCCCTCTCTCTCCCTGTCTCTCTTCCATCACTCTCTCTTTCCCTCCTAATTTTTACAGCTCACCCAACTTATCTCCACCCTCTATTCTATTCCTCCCGACTGGTGTCGCCACCTCCGCCTCTATTCTCCTATCTTCACGCGACTCGCTCTATCCTTTCCTACTCTATGGCCACTTAACCTCTTCCCACTGACAGACTCTTACCCCTCCTTCTCTCAGCTCCACTCCGCCCTGTTCCCTCTCCTTCACTTCCCTACCTCCACCTGACCCTTCTCAACCTTCTCCACCACTCCTCACTCTCCTCCACTCTTCTCACCCCCAATCTGCTCTCTCGATATACACACTCTCCACTCACTCTACTGACGCTCTCGCTACCGGAAACGGAAGTCCATCTTTAACAGTTTTAGTATTTATATTAATATTTTATTTAAGATTATATATTGAAGATTATATCTATAATATTAATAATCATTAAACCTAATTTATTTAGAATTTTATTTGGATGAGATGGTTTAAGATTAATTTCTTATCGTTTAGTATAGAGAGATCAAAAATTGAGAAAATATTTATTATCACTTTCAATTTTATTTATTAGGTTTATTTAAAAACTTAGAATTTTTTGAAGTTAAAGGACAATGTTATAAATTTTACTTACAAAGAAGGTGTCGGAAGTGTCCCCCTCCGATTTTAATGAGCTTCTAATATGTTGTTCTCTAGATCAAAATAGGGGACACGTTTTTTTTTATACGTTCCCATACGGCTTTTTAGTGGGTGAAACACCCCTTTGAAGAAAATCGGTTTTTCTCTTTTGGAGCAAATATCTTCGAAACTAAAAAAGATAGAACAAAAATTCAAACTGGGTATTAAATGGCTTGATAAGTACTATAAAATAACATAAAAAATTTTTTTATTTTTTTTATTTTTCAAAAAGCCTTACTCCTTTAACTTTTTTTTCAAAATTTTGAATTTTTGTTTTTACCAAATTAAAGGTTATTTTTTTACGAATTCATCCATGTATATTAAAGTTATGTTGCGTAATATCATTTTCGAGAATTAATTATAAACGCCTCCGTACATACGCTATTTGTGTCGGTCCATGCGCTCGATTCTTCGCGCAACGCGTTTTCCTGTAATCAAAAGATGACGAATACACTTGAAGGACATATCCATATCACGAAAGTTTTCATCACATATAGCTTGAGCACTTATATGAAACTTAAAACAAGTTTAAAGATCTGTAAGACGAACAATTTTATCGTTAGAGGAAATATAAAATGCCGTCGCTTTGCGAGCATCAGTTTAATACGTAACATCGTACATTTTATCGTGTACCCTTAATTAAATTGTATGAAATATTAACCGCGGTTTTATATAAGACAGATTGACATATTACAATTACGCCTTACTGCAAACACTTACTCCTTCCATGCGATCCTTTTATTTTTATCATTATTTTCTTAAATCATATATATTTTATGTTCAATTTCATGTATGGTTTTTATTATTTAATTAATTTTATAAGTACAATTAAGAAACTATAACATAATTACAATTAATGAATTACATATAAGAATTGTGTAACAATATAATATTACAATAAAGTAAAAATAAAAATATTCT
Organism: Crematogaster levior; assembly: GCA_901521435.1. Taxonomy (NCBI): domain Eukaryota; kingdom Metazoa; phylum Arthropoda; class Insecta; order Hymenoptera; family Formicidae; genus Crematogaster; species Crematogaster levior. The sequence continues at coordinate 60,982 of CABEGB010001447.1, read as the reverse complement.
TCTCTCTAAATATTATTTCTTGTATTGTACTCTCGGACCGAATGATCCAGTAGGTGCTTTTAAAACAATAAAAAGAGGTGATAATAATCTATCATCGGCTGAAATTGTTGGTTGTATAGTGTAGCTATGTGTAGTTGCCGATATTGATTGCGCCGTGCACTCTACCTTTTTTGTACCTTCAATTGCTAAAGAACGACCACTATGTAATTCTAATTGAAAACCGCTTTGGTCTAAATTATAAATATTTTCAATTCCATAACGCATAATATGATATTTAACATTTTCGATGAACCTATTGCCTTCTGCTTCCAGATAATCTTTTGATTGTATAGTTTTTTTTGTAATAAATTTTGTGACTTTTCGGGAAACAATATTATGTGCCATTTTTTAAATCTATTTACCCATGACTTTGACGCTGTAAATCCTGGTACATTAATTTCCTGCTGCGCTTTGAGGACCCATCGAACAATATCAATGTCGTGAATTATTATTGCTTTTTCAAGAGCTTCTTTGAATTTATTTAATGTGTATGATGAAATTTCTTTCAACTTCTGCAATCTAGATCCACTTTTGTTCACTTGCTCTTCCCATCTTCGTAATTGGCGTAGCGATGTAACTTTCCAAAATCGATGTTTCACAGTCCGAAATGATTTTGTCCTATCTGAATCGACAGGTTTCCAAAACTCATCAGCACTTCTTTTGTATTCAATTGGAATACTATCATTTATACATATCATTTCCTTCACATAATACGTTGTTTCTTTGACTTCATTTCTTTCTTCGTCTGTTATTGCTTGTGTTTCTGATAGGTCAAAGGAATTTTCAAAATCAAGAGAATCTTCTTCTTCAATCTCAAATTTCTCCTCGTACATTTGTTGCAGCATATTTTCTATTTTCTACTGCACTTCTTTTTCTTCATTAGTAAAAGGAATTTGTGGCATATTAAAAGTAGTGGTAGTAAACAGCAACATTATTACGTTTCTTGGATTGAATCGCATTTTACCTTAAAAAATATGAATAATAAATATATAGATATACACATATATGTTCAACGTACAGATAGTAATTATGTATATTAAAAAATAGTAAAATGTTTTATTATACTTGTTATATTTATAATAATAAATACATACCTATAAAACTGCAACGATTAATAGTTCACACAATTTAATTAAGAGTACACGATAAAATGTACGATGTTACGTGTGTACAATGTTATTAAACTAATGCTCTAAATGCAAAGCGACGGCATTTTATACTTCCTCCAACGATAAAATTATTCGTCTTACAGATCTTTAAACTTGCTTTAAGTTTCATATAAGTGTTCAAGCTATATGTGATGAAAACTTTCGTGATTATATATGGATATGTCCTCCAAGTGTATTCGTCATCCTTTGATTACAGGAAAACGCGTTGCGCGAAGAATCGAGCGCATGGACCGACACAAATAGCGTATGTACGGAGGCGTTTATAATTATTCATATTTTTTAAGGTAAAATGCGATTCAATCCAAGAAACGTAATAATGTTGCTGTTTACTACCACTACTTTTAATATGCCACAAACTCCTTTTACTAATGAAGAAAAAGAAGTGCAGTAGAAAATAGAAAATATGCTGCAACAAATGTAGGAGAAATTTGAGATTGAAGAAGAAGATTCTCTTGATTTTGAAAATTCCTTTGACCTATCAGAAATACAAGCAATAACAGACGAAGAAACAACGAAATGAAGTCAAAGAAACAACGTATTATTATGTGAAGGAAATGATATGTATAAATGATAGTATTCCAATTGAATACAAAAGAAGTGCTGATGAGTTTTGGAAACCTGTCGATTCAGATAGGACAAAATCATTTCGGACTGTGAAACATCGATTTTGGAAAGTTACATCGCTACGCCAATTACGAAGATGGGAAGAGCAAGTGAACAAAAGTGGATCTAGATTGCAGAAGTTGAAAGAAATTTCATCATACACATTAAATAAATTCAAAGAAGCTCTTGAAAAAGCAATAATAATTCACGACATTGATATTGTTCGATGGGCCCTCAAAGCGCAGCAGGAAATTAATGTACCAGGATTTACAGCGTCAAAGTCATGGGTAAATAGATTTAAAAAATGGCACATAATATTGTTTCCCGAAAAGTCACAAAATTTATTACAAAAAAAACTATACAATCAATCTCGAAAATGATATTACGCAACATAACTTTAATATACATGGATGAATTCGTAAAAAAATAACCTTTAATTTGGTAAAAACAAAAATTCAAAATTTTGAAAAGAAAGTTAAAGAGATAAGGCTTTTTGAAAAATACAAAAAGATAAAAAAAAATTACGTTATTTTATAGTACTCATCAAGCCATTTAATACCCAGTTTGAATTTTTGTTCTATCTTTTTTAGTTTTGAAGATATTCGCTCCGAAAGAGAAAAACCGATTTTTTTCAAAGGGGTGTTTCACCCCCTAAAAGGCCGTATGGGAACGTATAAAAAAAAACGTGTCCCCTATTTTGATCTAGAGAACAACATATTAGAAGCTCATCAAAATTGGAAGGAGACACTTCCGACACCTTCCTTGTTAGTAAGTAAATTGAATATTTTATTAAATATCTACATTAGAACGAAAAATTAAGCGATAAATTCAATTAACATAAATTTTATTATTATATAAATTATTATACAAATAGTAAGTAAATGGAATATTTTATTAAATATTTACATTAAAACGAGAGATTAAGCGGTAAATTCAATTAAATTTTATTATTACATTAGCGTATTTGAAAATTTTTAATAAATGGTAAATTAACTTCATAAGAAACCTTAATTAACGAAACAGATCCCGTATTTTTGCGATGCACCGTTTCCGAGATATTAAATTTTACCCCCAAGGGGGGGTTTTGAAAATTTTTAATAAATGATAAATTGACCCCGTAAGAAACCTAAATTAACGGCACATGTCTCATATTTTTGCGATGCACCGTTTTCAAGACATTACATTTCACCCCCAAAGGATAATTTTTGAACATTTTTAATAAATGGTAAATTAACCCCATAAAAAACCTTAATTAATAACACAGGCTTCGTATTTTTGCGATGCACCATTTCCGAAATCTTAAATTTCACACCCAAGGGGTGGTTTTTGAAAATTTTTAATAAATGGTAAATTGACCCCATAAGAAACCTTAATTAACGGCACATATCTCATATTTTTACAATGCACCGTTTTCGAGATATTAAATTTTACTCCCAAGAGGTGGTTTTTGAAAATTTTTATTGAGCAGTAAATTAACCCCATAAGAAATGTTAATTAACGACACAAGTACCATATTTTTTCAATGTACTGTTTTTGAGATATTAAATTTCACCCTCAAGGGATGGTTTTTAAAAATTTTTAATAAATGGTAAATACACCAGAAAGGGTGTGAGAGAGTGAGAGGGGGTGAAAGATGATGAAAAAGTGTAAGAAAAGCGAAAAAAATGAAAAAATAGAGAGGGGGAGGGGAGGGGAGGAAGGGGGGCGTGGTGAGAAAGGGAAATGAGGGGAGGGGAGGGTGAGTGGAAGTTGGGGGAGGTGTGAGTGAAAGGTAAGAGAGAAGAGAAGTACATACATGACTGCGGACAGAGAACAATTTTTCATGAAAAACATCACTTTTTGACCGTTTGTATATCCAGAACGGCTTGACCGATTTTTTTTTTTTTTTGGCTTAACTTACTCGTGGCGATGCCACCTTTCAGAATATGCTACATGCATTTCAAAATTTTTTATATTTTAATAGTTCTGTACCCCCAAAAAATCGACTTTAATAGTTCTGGATAAGAGACTTGTAGCATCCAAAATTTGAACATGGCCGGAGACGCTACCGCGTCTCCTGATTTGGCAAGAGTTACAAAGGCCTTTAGGTTATTTGATCGAGCTAGACTAAACATGTCATTTTAAGCTATATAAAAACATGACTAGGATTTATTCAAAATAAATAAATAAATACATGTGAACGTTTCAACCTCACTGGGTCTTCCTCAGCACTTGACAAATTATTAAAATAAAATAACATAAAACCGTTGTTAAGTAAAAATACATTAAAAATAAAATTAAATTAAAAGAAAATAAATATAAGAATAAAAATATAAAAAAATACAAGATAAAAACATTAAAATAATACAATCATCACGCAAATTAATCTTAACACTAAGGGCGGAGCACGGCACGTTGGTGGTCTATCGTACATTTAGGACGCGATCTCCAAGTAAAAAAGTTGAAGTCAAAGATGTAAAAAGTGTTGTACAAACTTATTCGTCGTTTAATGGCGAAAATATGTTAGTCAAATGTTGTAAACAAGCTGTCGCTTAGTTCTTAGTGTTGTAACCGTCAATATTTAAAACGAAGATGTATGAAGATTGTATTCTAATTAATTAAACAAACAAAAGGTACGCAGTGTTAAGTAATAGTGTCATCAGACCTAAGCCAAAAATAAGTGTGATATAAAACTATCATTAAACGGAAGTTGACGGAGTGTAATTATGTGGTAAAAATTAAGAGGTGATTAATCTAATTACCTGTCGGCATCGAGTCTACCAGTAAAGAGTGTTCTAGTACGTTCAGAGTGAAGTCGGAAGTCGTGTTAACATTTTACTGTTTAAACTAGTTCTGTTCTCAAACGCACATTGTGACTACAATTGGTAATATTCTCCGCTCAGGGCGCTGTTCTCCAAGTATTAGGAGAGGGGAGATCTGACAAATCATTTATGATATTCGTGTACGCACTATTTAACAATTCGGTATCCCTATGAGAATTGATCGCATGTGTCTGGCTTTTTATATGAATCATTTCGCTAATCAATCTCTTTTGTTGATTATATTCCACGTCAAGAACAGTAACGTTTTCCCAATCAAATTCATGGTCAAATTCAATGATGTGCTCTGACACCACCGAGTGCTTAGATAGGTCTAATCTTATATTGTATTTGTGCTCTTTAATTCGCGTACTCAATTTTCTCTTGTTTTGTCCGATATAAGACGCTTCGCAATTTTTACATTTAATCTTGTACACCACATTATTCTTGTCGCAGCGTGGACGATCACCCGACCATGGGGATATGAATCTACTAAGTTGATTTATGCATCTGTAACCAATCCTCAAATTTGTTTTGTTGACTATTGGGTTAATAGATTTAGAAATTTGTTTGATGAATGGCAACACGAAAAAGGATTTCTGTTCGTTAGTGCATGTGCTAGGGTTCGAGCTATTCATAAGTCTAATCCTATTAGACAAAGTCGTAACCCTATGGTTATGCGTTTGAAAATAATATGCAGAGGGTAGCCATTGTCGAGTAAAATATTAATACAAAATTCTAAATTTTTATGGTGAAAGGAAGGATGTGACAAAAGTACTGCTCTGTCCAGTAATTCAAAAATGGTACCAATTTTATGACACTGTGGGTGGTTGGAAAAATAAGACAGAAATCTACCCGAAAAGGTACTCTTATGGAACCAATAAATCTTTATCACATTATTATCCTTAATTAAATTGAGGTCCAAAAAGGACAAAGAATTGTTCTTTTCATATTCTATAGTGAAATTGAGTCTGTCATGGTAGTCATTGAAACTATTAAGTATTGGTTGTGTTTTATTTCGGGGAGCCGTCAAGATAATATCGTCCACGTAGCGGTAATAAAACGTGGGAGAGCAATCGATGGAATTAAGGACATGTTCCTCCAAATCCCGCATCACTATATCTGCTATAATAGGTGACAGGGGAGATCCCATAGGTGTTCCGAAAGTTTGTTTATAAATCTTGTTATTGTAACTAAAAAATGTTGACATTAGAACAAAATTAATGGCAGTCATAAACTCCTGTAGAGATAACTTACAAGGAAACCTCGCGAAGTGGAAAATTCTGATTTTAATGAAACTTTACACACATGTAGGAGGGGTCAATACATGAATTTAGAAATTTAAAGTTGGTGCCATAAAACGATTCTAAGGGGTGAAATCACCCTTCATATATAGAGCGGTTGTTTACATTTCTCGATATATCTCGAAAACTATTGAAGATATCAAAAAATGTTTTATATAAAAGTTTCATGGTAAAATCATCTCTATTTAACCAGTTTAACAAAATTTTGAAAAAAAATTTTTTGAACAATATTTTTTCCAAAATTTTGGAAAAAAAATTTTTTTACAAAATTTTGTTAAGATATTTAAATAGAGGTGATTTTACCATAAAACTTTTGTATAAAACATTTTTTGATATCTTCAATAGTTTTCGAGATATATTGGAAAAAGTAGAGTAAAAAGTCGCTCTATATATGAAGGATGGTTTCACTCCCCTTAGAATCGTTTCTTAATAGCAATTGAACATTTCTAAATTTATCTATTTACTTTTCTTCTCCCCACATGTGTGTAATATTTCATCATAAGAACATCTTTCAGCACATTAATAATTTTGAAAAAATAATTTTTTGCATCTATTATAATAAAAGAATATTTATCGCATTATAATATGAGAAAAAAAAGTTTTATTCTGAATTATGCTTATAATTCTTTAAATATTCTAATAGTTTTAGCGCCAATTAAAAATTTCTCTATTTATTCTAATATGTCTAACATGTTTTAATATGTGCCGATATATATATATATGACTAGTTCTCAGAAAAATCCGAAATTCGTGTCCCTACTCAATTTTACCCGTTATTAATATTATGTCTTTAGATTAATATTTTTTTATGGAAACTATACCAGTATAGTTACTTGTACCATACATAATTTTAGTGTTCTTGTTTCAAAATAAAACATGGCAGTTGATCAAATACCCTAAATATCATTCCCTCATCATGTCCCAAACTCAACATTTCGATGATATAACGTAATTAATTCATCTTGTTTTATGAAAACGTTCATGTTAATTACATTAATTACTTTAAAAATACTGTATTTTATAGTAAATATGCCTTTTATTAAGTACACAGACGAAAATCATTTGATAATTCATTGTCTATCTCGGTCCCAAAAAAAAACATCATTCCCTCACATTTTATAAACACTTGTGTTGTACTTTTAAATTTAGTGATACGTTGCCGCGCTTATGAATTTTTAATAGTTGACAATACTGCCAATGTAACCATAACATCATTGTTGCTCAGCACGAACAGATTTGTAGAAGCGCAATAATTTTCTGCTAATTATTTCAACATTACATTTTTATGTATCATTCCCTCACTGTAAAATTTAACAAGGTAATTATTTTATTATGTAATAATTTATATGGTATCTTACATGTTTCAGGAGGTAAAAAAACTTGCCTCATCGTCTAAATTAAAGTGAGGTTATATACGATCACTTTTTGTTGATTATGTTTGATTTTATCATTCCCTCACTATCATTCCCTCATTTTTATCATTAAAAAAATTTATGTTAATGTGATAAGTTTTTCTTTAACAATTCAATTAGTTTATTAAACTAATAGATAAATTAAAATAAAATAAAAGTCGTTATAAAATAACAATAACAAATAAAATATTACAGATCTCAGTAATTTAAGAAAAATATTTGTCAAAGTGTTAAAAAACAAAAAATTTTCAAAAAATAAATTTATATTTTGAAAAAAAAATTCATAATTTACTTTTTAATTTCATGATAGTAACGTAAATATAGCAATGATATGAAAAAAACTCATTACTTCACTTAAATCATCATTCCCTCATAATTCACTTTTTTCATTACCATATAATTATAATTAAAATTAAGAAAAGTTGGGGACCACGTAAACAGTTGAGGTAAGGCACTTCTGTACTACATATTATGTAGAAAAAAATGTTAAATATATTAAGTTTTTTTTTTGTATTTTGAAAGGTCATTTTTCGCATTTTTCTGAGAACTAGTCATATACATGTTTTTTTTCTTTTTTTTACGTAGGAAGAGAAAATGCTTTACGCACACCTCATATCGTCCGACAGGGTAGTGTGGGACTCTCCTTATACAAGTATACCCACTAAAAACTCTCCCTTGATAAATCTCTTTCATTCTTATAGAAGATTACATTATCCAAAATTTTCCATAATTATCTGATTAAACCAAATAAAAGTAATAATTACGTGTGAAGAAATCCCATGTGGCAGACAGAGTGCATTAATGCTATGGTTGATGATATTTGTTATAAGAGCTATTGCATCATATATATTTTTTATATTTTTTTATATTTATATATTTATATATTTTTATATATTTATATATTTTTTATATATATTATTTAAAATTTTTTAAAAATTTTATAGAGTTTTCTTCTTTTCTTACTTACGAGCAATTCTTATATTTCGTAGTATTTACAATCATGATACTCCTCAAAGAAATGATGCATACAAAAATATTTCTTACACCAGGAGCAACGTATTACGGCAGGTGCACCACATATAGCACAGCGTGGTATTTCTTGTATATTTTTTCCGGAGAAACAAAAATCCACCGGATTTTCGAATTGTGATGGCCGTTCTTCAATGTAGCCACTTTTAAACCAGGCATATTTAAAAAGTTTATGAAATCGCGGAGAAGACAGCTGTATGTGAGTTAAGGATTGTAATTTAATGATATTATTTCTTAAATGTAAATTGATATCATAATTTAACAACATAACGCGATCACTAAATGTCCTCACAAAATTTTTCCATATTCTAAATCCGTATACGATCCGCATAAGATGTTGTAAATTTGCAGGACAATGTCCGCTCCAAGAGTCTAATAACAACACACTGAAACTTCCCGTTGCGGGAAAAAAATACATTTGTAAAGCACGATTAAAAGTGTTTTGTAGTTAATTTTCCTGATTTCGATGCTGCGATAAAAATATTTGCAGGCCTAAACAAAGTCGCTTCTATGCGTGGTCCAAAACTTCCACTGGCCTCTTTCAATACCAAATAAAGAGGTGATAGCAGTTGCTCGCTTGCAGAAATTGTAGGCATAATGGTATAACTATGTATAATTGCTGATAGTGATTGAACTTTAGTTTCGACTTTTTTAACACCTTCCGTTGCCAATGTTCGGCCTGAATGTATTTCTAAATTAAATCCACTTTCGTCTGCATTATATATATTTTGTAATTCAAAAATATCTATATAAGATTGAAGAACGGCCAACACAATTCGAAAATCCGGTGGATTTTTGTTTCTCCGGAAAAAATATACAAGAAATACCACGCTGTGCTATATGTGGTGCACCTGCCGTAATACGTTGCTCCTGGTGTAAGAAATATTTTTGTATGCATCATTTCTTTGAGGAGTATCATGATTGTAAATACTACGAAATATAAGAATTGCTCGTAAGTAAGAAAAGAAGAAAACTCTATAAAATTTTTAAAAAATTTTAAATAAATAATAAAAAATATATAAAAAATATAAAATAAAAATATATAAATATAAAATATAAAAAAATATAAAAAAAATATATGATGCAATAGCTCTTATAACAAATATCATCAACCATAGCATTAATGCACTCTGTCTGCCACATGGGATTTCTTCACACGTAATTATTACTTTTATTTGGTTTAATCAGATAATTATGGAAAATTTTGGATAATGTAATCTTCTATAAGAATGAAAGAGATTTATCAAGGGAGAGTTTTTAGTGGGTATAAGGAGAGTTCCACACTACCCTGTCGGACCGGCCGATATGAGGTGTGCGTAAAGCATTTTCTCTTCCTACGTAAAAAAAAAACGTGTGTGTGTGTGTGTATGTGTGTGCGTGTGCGTGTGCGTGTGCGCGTGTGCGTGTGTGCGTGTGTGTGTGTGTATATATATCGGCACATATTAAAACATATTAGACATATTAGAATAAATAGAGAAATTTTTAATTGGCGCTAAAACTATTAGAATATTTAAAGAATTATAAGCATAATTCAGATTATTCACTTCTCCTGCCTTGTCAGCGATTCCTCGCTGGAGCGTCTCGGGGCCTGCAATTATAGGCCCTTCTGCGGGCTGGGTCGGGCAACCGTAAGGTTGCTCGACAAGGAACGCAAGGAGGTGCCTGCGGTGGTCACAGAGGTGGACGGGGGGGATTAGTCGATTAAATGGCTAATTCCGGAGTCCAGGTGACGCAGATTAATCTGCACCATAGCAAAAGCGCCTCAGCAATTCCAGCCAGGAGCATGGCTACGGTGCATACAGGCATTGCACTCGTTCAGGAGCTTTGGCTTCTAAATGGCGCAATCAAAGGTCTGGGGGGACGCGGTACTTTTTGTTACACCCCCCCCGGGCCCAGGACCTGCATTGTAACCAAAGGTTGTAATGCGGTGTTCATGTTTCAGCTCAGCTGTGAGGACCTCGCAGTTATCCAGACGAGACTGCAGCTCGCGGATGGTAGAAGCCTAGATCTTTTGATATGCCCTACGATTTAGAGGAACCATCCCCCTAGGAGGAAATCTTAAGGTTGCTGGTCTACGCCAAGGATAAAGGTCTTGAACTCTTACTGGGCTGTGATGCTAACTCCCACTATGTAGGATGGAGCAGCACCAATATAAACCAGAGAGGTGAGCACCTACACAACTTTATCATGAACACTGGCCTAATGATTTTAAATCGAGGGTCGGAACCCACCTTCCTGGACTCGAGAAGACAGGGGGTTATAGACATTACGTTAGGCACGGAGAAGGTGGCGAGCCTGGTGGGGAACTGGAGGGTCTCGAACGAGCCCTCCGGTTCAGACCACAGGCAAATACGCTTCAATCTGCAGCACACCCCACAAATAATTTGGGTACGCAACCCTAGGAACACGAACTGGAAGGGCTACACGGAGGATCTAGCAATAAAGATCTCCAAGGCCCCAAACAGATTTCATACTAGGGATGACCTCGAACGAGCGGCACACTTTCTTAGCAATGTCGTCACAGATGCGTTCGAATCAAACTGCCCGTTGAAGCAAAAGCGCCTTGCGACCAATATTCCCTGGTGGAGTAAAGAGCTGGCTAAGCTCAGGTCGCAAACGAGACAGCTCTTCAACAGGACAAAGAGGGTGAAATCGCCCATAGCGTGGGAAATGTTTAGAAGTTCCCAGCGACAATATAGCAAAGCTATAGTAGAGGCAAGGCGGAAAAACTGGAGGGAATTTTGTGAAAGTGTCGAGAGTGCTCCTGAAGCATCTAGACTCAGCAGAATTCTATGCCAAAACTCCAACTCTCGTCTGGGATGCTTAAAACGCCTGGATGGAAGCTTTACTGAAAGTATATCTGAAACACTGGAACACCTGATGGAAACACATTTCCCAGGGTTCGAGGTGATGCCCCATCTTTCAGTCGAAAAAAACGTAGCAATTTCCAAGGCAGCCTATCTGCCCAGGGAATGGTCCCTGGCGGCGAAAGTGGTTGAACCCAAAAAAGTAGAATGGGCGATTCGCTCATTCGAACCATACAAAGCCTCGGGGCCGGATGGGATATGCTCTATTATCCAGCCTGCTCTATTACAGAAAGGGCTGGATCACCTACTGGGCCCTCTGACTAGGATTTTCAGAGCAAGTATAGCCCTGAAATGTGTTCCCCAAGCCTGGAGAGGCACTAGAGTGTGCTTTATACCAAAGCCGAGCAGGAATGGACATATCCTGGCTAAAGACTTTAGACCCATCAGCCTTACTTCCTTTGTCCTCAAGACACTGGAGAGGTTGGTGGATCTTAAAGCAGGACCACTCTTCCTTAGGCCCCTAGCTTCCCCTCAGTATGTCTTCAGGGCGGGCAGATCCACGGATACTGCTCTGCATCACCTGGTGGGCAAGATAGAGGCTCAGCTGGAGGCCAAGGGATATGCGCTGGGCGTCTTCATGGATATTGAAGGAGCTTTTGATAGCACCTTGTACAAGGTCATTATAGACTTTATGCAAAGGAAAGCCATACCATCTGCCCTCATTGATTGGGTGCAGAGCATGCTGACGGGCAGATCACTGTCAGTTGGGTACGAGGACATATCACTATGTGGTAAACCAACCAAAGGCTGTCTGCAGGGAGGGGTTCTCTCCCCACTACTGTGGTGCCTAGTGGTAGATGAACTCTTGGAGAAACTACAAGAGGCGAACTTCCACACTGCTGGCTACGCTGATGACGTGGCCATAGTGGTTAGAAGACGATTTTTAACTACCCTCAAAGAGCGGATGGACGTAGTGCTCAAGATCATACAAAACTAGTGCACGGCCAAGGGCTTGAAGATTCGGCCTTCAAAGACCGAGGCCATGATCTTCACCAGGAAATATAAACCAGACACCATTGAGCCGCTAAGGCTCTGGGGTAGCAATATCCGATATGCTTCGGCAGTAAAATATTTGGGCGTCTATTTAGACCCGAAACTACACTGGAAACAACATCTTGAGAGTAAAAAGAATAAGTTCTACACTACCTTTTGGGCGTGTAGGAAAGCCATGGGCAAAACGTGGGGTATTACCCCAGGAGTTGCTCTATGGATTTATAAAGCCATCCTGGTACCGAGACTCATTTATGCCTCGGTAGTCTGGTGGCCCAGAGTGGAGAAAGTGGAAACAAGGAACCTGCTTAATTGCATTCAGGGAAATTACCTGAGGGCAGTAGTAGGGACCATGAAAACAATACCCACCTCCACTCCACCTGAAGATTATCAGTGCAGCTAGGCTTATCGCCTATAGATTGAGTTGTCAGGGCGAGTGGAGGGACGGACCTGGTCATACCAGGTTGAAGTTCCTACACAGAAGCCCTTTCACTCTAAAACAGGATAGAATTTCCAGGCAATACCACTGGGATAGGGCGTTTAAGATCGCTATACCCAGCAGGGAAGACTGGAAAGAACCGAAGTTCCGGAGCAGTTTGGGAGCAGATACTTGGTACACGGACGGCTCGGGGGCAAATGACAACTATGGAGCAGGAATCATTAACAAAAAGAATGACTGCAAAATCAGTATTCCAATGGGTGGACTAGCCACGGTCTTTCAAGCCGAGGTATTAGCTATCTTGGAATGTGCTAGGATTATACTAACAACTTCCATAACAGGAATATTTTTATCTGCACCGATAGCAGAGCAGCCTTGGGAGGCTTAACGAAACCCACCACAGAGTCATCTCTGGTTAGGGAGTGCATGGACTCACTCGATAAACTTGGGAAAGGTAACCAGATTACCTTGCTCTGGAGCCCTGGCCATCAAGGGCCACTGATGGAAACGAGAGAGCAGACGAACTGACAAAGTTGGGAACCGAAGAGAGACCAGCTAACCAGGTAGTAGGCATTCCATTTGCCCTGGGCAAGAGCTTCATCAAGGGACGCCTGGAACAGGAGCACCGGACTTCCTGGAGGGAGTACCGGGGGTGCCGCCAGGTGAAGAGTCTGATGGGAGAACTCGGAAAGAACAGGGCGAAAGAACTGCTAACAATGAACAAAAGAAGACTAAAACTATCCATCGGCCTTCTCACAGGGCATGCGCTCTTGAGGGCACATTTGTATAACTTGGGTTTGGCGGAGCATAGAAACTGCAGACTCTGTGGAGAAGACAGGGAGGACAGCATACATATTTTGTGTGATTATCCAGCCCTGGCGATAAAGAGGTACAGATTCCTGGGCACAGCGTTTGTTGAGCACAAGAATCTCCCTACATTAGCAGTCAGCAAGCTATGCAGCCAGGCGGAAAACGCGGGGCTTGGCCTGAGAAGCTAACTGCTACGCAACCTGCGGGAAGCACAGAGGATCTCTAGATCTAGGTGCATCTTAGGGTCCCTTGTGGACCTACCCGCACTTTATTACCATTATCATTACCATTAATATGTGAGAATTATGTTTATATATTTAAGAGATGTCTAAAATATTAGAGCCAATTATTTATAATTTATAAAGAATTTACAGTTTAAACAGACAATATTGAATATTAATGTGAAATTTACGATTTATTTATAATATTTTAACAATAACAAAACGTTTTTGTAATATCAGATGATATATACAAGGTGTCCCATTATAAAACATCCACGCAAATTACTCCGAAGATAAGGGTGATAGCAAAAAATGACCTTAACAAACGTTGTAGGATTAAAAGGGGGCCAACTGAGAGTGACCTTGACTTTGATCTCGCAGTTGATTTTCAAGGTCATTTGAAGGTCAGAGTAATTTTTTTAAATAAAAACCCCTATTTTTGATACCGGACTCGAAAAGAGCGGAAAATTTTACGTCAAAAATGATATTTTAAATTTTTTTTGTGTGACCTTGAGAAGATCAAATGAGGGTCAAATGTTGAAAAACTGCTTGCTGATTGTTTATTTAAATTTATAGGCGAAATAAACGTTATAAAAGTACCTTTAGCAGGTAGATCAAGCTCAAATGTGCCAACAATTGTGACCATTTTAACCTTGAGGTCAATTTTCAAGGTCATTTAAAGGTCAGAGAGATTTTTATAAACTCTTATTTTTGACACCGGATTCGAAAAGAGCGGTAAATTTTACGTCAGAAAAAATATTTTAAAGTTTGTTGGTGAGACCTTGAATAGATCAATTCAAGGTTAAATATTCAACAAGCACTCAAAAGCTGTTGCTTACATGTGCTAACCTTACTTTAAAACCACCACGCAAATTACTCCGAAAATAAGGGTAATAGCAATATCGAATTCGAGTTATCAATTTTTAAAGTTGTAGCTTTTAACACGTAAAATATAGGAAAAACGTGTGCTCAAGTGATTTATCAATTCGTAGCGACAATAATACTTGCTCGATTTTTTTAAAAAACTAGGATACAGTGCAGGATAATGCTAGAAATAACATTTAAAGAAACAAGGATTATTAGCAATTGCCGTTTTTGAATTATTGAAGTTCAAAGTGGTGTATCCGACATAATTTTTAAGAGTTTAAAGCATTTTGAGCGCAAATCGATTAACTGATGAACGTTCTTAAAATTGTTTTTAAATTGTACATACTTATACCGGCAACAAAAATTAAATTTTTTCTTGTTAAAAAATTGTACCTCACTTACATGTGTTGTGTACCATATATGTAAGTCTGAAATCTCTTATTCTTATTCTTGTCCTGACCGTCCAATACCGTCCAATATTGACCGTCGCTTGATAGTATGTACATATAATAACATCTAATTTATTTTGTCGTATGTTGACAAATGTTCTCATACATTTGAAACTCTTTTTTGCGATCGTTATTATCGTTAAAAAAATGCCTGACTACACTGCTAATGAAATTATTGACATTCTTCTTATTTTAGGAGAATGTCGACGAAACTATCGAGAGGCAGCAAGACTGTATCGTGCTCGATTCCCTCAAAAACAACATCCTAATCATACGGTAATACGTGACATTGAACTACGCGGTCGACAAGGAATTTTTGTTCAAAGAAAGAGGGCACTGAATGAACACGATTATGAAAATAATCCTCGCTTTATTGCTGTTCTAGGCATGGTACATTTAAATGTTCACGTCAGTTTACGCGAAATCGAGTTAACAATGGGCATTCCAAGACGGCCAGTAGATATTTACGACTTGCGCGTTATCATCCTTATCACATTTCTTTAAATCAAGCTTTAACTGAGGAAGATCATCGACGGAGAATAACATTTTGCCAATGGGCAACGCAACAAATTACTGATGATGAAAATTTCTTCAACAATGTTCTTTTTAGTGATGAGACTACATTTGAGAGTACTGGTATGTTGAATCGCCATAATTGCCACTATTGGTCTCCTGTTAATCCTCATTGGATGCAAGAAGTTGATCATCAGCATCGCTGGAATGTAACAGTATGGTGTGGCATTGTAAACGGATATCTAATTGGACCTTATTTTTTTGAAGGTAACGTAACTCAACACACTTATTTACAGTTGCTCAGAGAGGAACTTCCACTTTTGCTAGAAAACGTTGATCTTCATACAAGAGCCAGGATGTGGCTACAACAAGATGGCGCTCCTCCACATTATGCCAGAATTGTCAGAGATTTTCTTAACGAAAGGTTCAACAACCGATGGATTGGTAGAGGAGGCCCTATAGCATGGCCACCAAGATCTCCAGATCTGACATCTCCAGACTTTTATTTATGGGGCTATCTAAAAAATACAGTCTACCGCAACAGACCAACTACAAGAGCTGACATGATTCAAAGGGTTACGCAAGCCTGCTTAAATATTCCACGTCAAGTATTATTAAATACTATTAGGAACTTTGAAAGAAGAATAGAATATTGTCAACAAGTAAATGGTGAAACTTTTGAGCATTTTCTTCATTAAATGGTGACTGAAACACTTGGACTCTATGACTAAATGCACATGTAAGCGTGGAATTTTCAATGTTTTTTCAACTGTCTAGACTTATCCCCGATCTTGCCTTAACTGGCCGGGTCATCCCCGACTTTGCCTTAACTGGCCGGGTCATCTCTGACCTTGCCTTAAATGGTCGAGTCATCTTCGATCTTGCCTTAAATGGCCGAGTCATCTTCGATCTTGCCTTAACTGGCCGAGTCATCTTCGATCTTGCCTTAAATGGCCGAGTTATCTTCGATCTTGTCTTAAATGGCCGAGTCATCTTCAATCTTGCCTTAAATGGCCGAGTCATCTTCGATCTTGCCTTAACTGGCCGAGTCATCTTCGATCTTGCCTTAAATGACCAGATCATCGACAAACTTGCCTTACCATAAAAATAATGAAGTTTTAAACACTTGAACACTTGAACACTTTGTGGTTTAACTTTACACTTGATCTAATGTTAATTAAGTTAATGTCAATTAACTTAATTAACATTAATTTAATTAACTAGTTAAGGTCACACACCTGAACGCAGAATTTTGTGCTCTTTCAGAATCCGTGGTCAAAAATAAGAGTTCCTATTTCGACAAACAAAGACTTTTAAATAATTTTGAAAATCAACTCCAAGGTCAAAGTCGAAGTTAATTGGCTCCCTTCGATGCCTACAACCTACAATACTTACTGGTTTTAAAGCTAAAGTAAGGTTAGCACATGTAAGCAACAGCTTTTGAGTGCTTGTTGAATATTTAACCTTGAATTGATCTATTCAAGGTCACACCAACAAACTTTAAAATATTTTTTCTGACGTAAAATTTTCCGCTCTTTTCGAATCCGGTGTCAAAAATAAGGGTTTATAAAAATCTCTCTGACCTTTAAATGACCTTGAAAATTGACCTCAAGGTCAAAATGGTCACGATGGTCGTTGGCACATTTGAGCTTGATCTACCTGCTAAAGGTACGTTTATTTCGCCTATAAGGGGGGAACCTCATGTAAAATGAAATTTTTTAGCCATTTTATTTTTTTGCTTAAATTGATAGGAAATTTCCTCAAAAATACGAGAAAAAAAGTTAGAAAGTGATCCGAGAGCTCCTTGTACTTTATTTTCAAAAGAAATTAAACAGTCGAATTGGGCGGAGCACTCAAATAGTCGAGCGCTCGTCGGACAATCGGCCTTTCGGTTCCTCTGTAATAAAGTTTGACCTGGCTGTGTTAGAGCTTCTACTAATGTAAAGCAGATGTCATCCCTACCGTCTTCGACGTCTGTATGTGTATGTGTATGTGTATGTGAGTAACGGTTTTTGAAGAAGGTGACCCCTCGCTCAGTTCAGCAGCGTCTCTTGAGTCAGATCAGTCGTTCGCAGAGCAGTTTAAAATAAGCATTTATTCGAAAACAAGAAAATGAGTCGAAAAGTGCAAGGTGATAATCCTAATTATCGTCCGAATCGTCCTAGACGGCGAAAAGTTCCTCAAAAATTCAACCCAATGAGTGTTGAGACAGAAAGTGAAGAGGCAAGCGGAGGTGAAGAAATGAGCTCTTCAGCTAAAAAAATGAAAGCTACGTCAGGTGATATAATTATTAATTTTACACATTGCTACCGAATAATAGAATTCATAAGTGTTTTTGCTGCAATATCGGATATTTCTGTGTGCAAAACATGTAAACGAAAGCAAACATTTGGAGAAACAGGCAGTCGTGGATTAGGATTTAAAATCACCGTTACATGTGTGTGTGGGACTGTTGTGATTAATTCGGGACCTTTTATAAACAATAGTTTTGAAATTAACCGCAGAATTGTGTTTGTGATGCGTTTATTAGGCGTGGTAAAGGTATAAACATATTTTGCGGCATGATGGATTTAGGCTGTGAATTGAGTGTATGTGCTTATGACGGCATTATACAGCATATACATGCTTCACTGCAAAAAATGTATAATGATACGTGTCACAAAGCTGTTGAGGAAGAAAAACAATATAATGAAAAAGAGGAACAACCTTTAACAAATCTCAAAGTATCTGGAGATGGCTCTTGGAAAAAGCGAGGATTTTCTTCACTCTACGGTGTAACGACGCTCATTGGATATAACACGGGGAAAGTCATCGATTTATTGGTGAAAAGTAGTTATTGCCAAATATGTACATATTATAAAAACGATAAAGATAATCCCGAATATTTGGAGCATAAAGAAGATGGGCATTGTGCAGTGAATCACAGTGGCTCTTCGGGTAAAATGGAAGTAGATGCCGTCGTAGAAATGTTTCTCCGCTCTGAACAATTACACGGAGTACGTTATAGTAATTATATAGGAGACGGTGACGCTAAAACGTTCAAAGCTATTTTGGATATTGAACCATATGGTCATGAGTTCAAAATTAAAAAGAACGAGTGCATTGGACATGTGGAAAAGAGGATGGGCAGTCGGTTGCGCAATATAAAGAAAAGTGCAAAATTAGGAGGAAAAGGAAAGCTGACCGATGTGTTAATAAAAAAATTAACAAGATACTACGGTCTCGTTATCAGGCGTAACAGTGATTCTGTTATTGAGATGAGAAAGGCGATAATGGCAACATTTTATCATTATACTTCAACAAATGAAAAACCGCAGCACGACGGCTGTCCTCCGGGCGCCGACTCGTGGTGTAAGTGGCGCGTCGCGCAAGTCTTTGGGGCAAGAATTTGACCATCCACATCCACTACATGAAGATGTGCAAAAACATATTCGTCCAATTTATGAAGATCTGTCACGGGATGATTTGTTGGAGAGATGTTTAGGTGGGCATACACAAAATGCTAATGAGAGCTTCAACGCTATCGTCTGGCGTTTAGCTCCTAAACATCTCAATTGTGGTAAAAAAATCATTGAGATAGCTGCTTTTTTGGCTGCCGGCATGTTTAACGAAGGATTTTCGTTCGTCCTTCAAACAATGCAACATCTCAATATCGTAATTGGACAGCAGAGCAAAGGATTCGCCGATAATGACGGCAAACGCCATATTGAACAGCAGGAGCGCCGCTCTCTTGATGCCACCAAAGAGGCTCGTACTTTTCGACAACAGGAAAAAACGGCTCAATTAGAACAGTTTGAAGAAGAGAAAGGTCTACTCTATGGCCCTGGAATCGCAGATTAGCAAAAAATTGCGGTAAGTTAGAACGAATTACGAATTTTTTCACGATTTTTCTATTACTCAAACTTTAAACGCGTTTTTCTCGAAACGCAAAATTTCGCACGCCGTGCAACGTAGCTCAAAAACTAATCATTCGATCTTTATGAAATTTGGTATAGAAATTCTATAGATATTTGGCCTCAGCATGACGAGCTCCGATTTTTAATTTTTTTATTTAAAACATTGTTATTAACAATTGTTTATAAAAGAAAATCCTTTTTTTTTTCAAAACTTCGCCATTTTTGCAAATTTGCAAATTTTAATAAAAGGGGACCGTCATGCTGAGCGTTTTTGCATAAACTAAAGAATCCATTTTGTATTTTTTGTTTCAGATCATTTTTGTGACCTGTATGCTGCACGGCGCATTTTCAAGACGCTGTTTTCAAGCCGCCATTGCACCGTTTTATTGTTAACGATTAGTCTTAAAAAAATATTTTCTTTAAATATTATAACGTAAATAAATTGTGCTTTAAATTGCAAATTAATCTACGCATTACATTTTTCAAAAATAATTCCTGAAAAACAGGCTATTTACATGAGGTTCCCACCTTAAATAAACAATCAGCAAGCAGTTTTTCAACATTTGACCCTCATTTGACCTTTTCAAGGTCAAACAAAAAAAATTTAAAATATCATTTCTAATGTAAAATTTTCCGCTCTTTTCGAATCCGGTGTCAAAAATAGAGGTTTCCATTTAAAAAAATTGCTCTGAATTGCTTCAAATGACCTTGAAAATCAACTGCGAGATCAAAGTCAAGGTCACCCTCAGTTGGCCCCCTTTTAATCCTACAACGTTTGTTAAGGTCATTTTTTGCAATCACCCTTATCTTTGGAGTAATTTGCGTGGATGTTTTATAATGGGACACCCTGTATATACAGGGTGATTCAGAACGACTTAGTTGTCCGGACACAGACGTATTCCTGAGTGAATTCTGAGACGATTTTTCCTTTGCCAAAATTTTATTTGAAGCTTAGATTTTGAGTTATTAATGAAAATAGTTAGCAAATCGTGAGCCGCGTACGAGAGGCAGGCAGGGACGGCGCAAGCCGCGATTCACCGTTACACGCGGGCGCTTACGCGAGGCGCCCGCTGCGATCAGCTGACGTAGCAGGCCCAAATATACACACACATCTCTCTCTCTCTCTCTCTCTCTCTCTCTCTCTCTTTGTCCCTCTTTCTCTCATTGTCCCTCTTTCTCTCATACACACACGCACACGCATCACACACACACACACACACACACACACACACACACATTCATTTACCTTATCAAATTCGATGTCTTCGTATACCGCTTGACGGATAAATAATTCCATTCGAAATTAACAATAACACACACGTCTTATTTTACACGTATTTTACACGTAATGCAAATCCACGATAATACACACGATTGAGGATACGATATTTTTTTTCTTTCACGTATGTCAACACTTTTTTCGTATCGAATTTATTCACGCTTTTAAGTGATTTATAAATCGAGTCATTACTATTAATCACTACCGAGTAATCTCACTTCGCGGCTTATTTTTATAATTAAGAAACAATACACACATTGCACACAATCACAGTATAATCCACACAGCATGCATGTCCAAAAGATGTACAGAGGACATTCCAATAAGAATATCTTTCAGAGATACGATCTCTTTGGGATGTCCTACAAACGTTTCCTGGATATGCAAGCTGTGTAGGAATTAATCCGCGAAACTTTTTGTCTTGTACGAAGTCTGTCACGTATCAGTACTTTCACACACTCACACTCGACTCGAATAAATCTGTTCGTTGCTGTTAATCACTACCGATTAATTTTATTCAGCGACCGACAACGATCCGAAGAAAGAAACGCGTTTACACGACACACGTAACGCCCGGTACGCGATGCGACTGTAGCATCGTCTCAGCTGTTTCAAAAAACATAACCTGCTACAGTCGCATCGCGTACCGGGCGTTACGTGTGTCGTGTAAACGCGTTTCTTTCTTCGGATCGTTGTCGGTCGCTGAATAAAATTAATCGGTAGTGATTAACAGCAACGAACAGATTTATTCGAGTCGAGTGTGAGTGTGTGAAAGTACTGATACGTGACAGACTTCGTACAAGACAAAAAGTTTCGCGGATTAATTCCTACACAGCTTGCATATCCAGGAAACGTTTGTAGGACATCCCAAAGAGATCGTATCTCTGAAAGATATTCTTATT
The DNA here is from genome assembly GCA_901521435.1 of Crematogaster levior. NCBI lineage: Eukaryota > Metazoa > Arthropoda > Insecta > Hymenoptera > Formicidae > Crematogaster > Crematogaster levior. The sequence continues at coordinate 39,395 of CABEGB010001447.1, read as the reverse complement.
GGAATGTCCTCTGTACATCTTTTGGACATGCATGCTGTGTGGATTATACTGTGATTGTGTGCAATGTGTGTATTGTTTCTTAATTATAAAAATAAGCCGCGAAGTGAGATTACTCGGTAGTGATTAATAGTAATGACTCGATTTATAAATCACTTAAAAGCGTGAATAAATTCGATACGAAAAAAGTGTTGACATACGTGAAAGAAAAAAAATATCGTATCCTCAATCGTGTGTATTATCGTGGATTTGCATTACGTGTAAAATACGTGTAAAATAAGACGTGTGTGTTATTGTTAATTTCGAATGGAATTATTTATCCGTCAAGCGGTATACGAAGACATCGAATTTGATAAGGTAAGTGAATGTGTGTGTGTGTGTGTGTGTGTGTGTGTGTGTGTGTGTGCGTGTGCGTGTGTGTATGAGAGAAAGAGGGACAAAGAGAGAGACAGAGAGAGGGACAAAGAGAGAGACAGAGAGAGGGACAGAGAGAGGAGAGAGAGAGAGAAAGAGAGAGAGAGAGAGAGAGAGAGATGTGTGTGTATGTGTATTTGGGCCTGCTACGTCAGCTGATCGCAGCGGGCGCCTCGCGTAAGCGCCCGCGTGTAACGGTGAATCGCGGCTTGCGCCGTCCCTGCCTGCCTACCTCTCGCGGCTCACGATTCGCTAACTATTTTCATTAATAACTCAAAATCTAAGCTTCAAATAAAATTTTGGCAAAGGAAAAATCGTCTCAGAATTCACTCAGGAATACGTTTGTGCCCGGACAACTAAGTCGTTCTGAATCACCCTGTATATATACAGGGTGTCCCAGACCATCCGTACACCCCATTTAAAAGCTAGGGATGCGATTCTATCAAATAATGTTGTAGACAAAAGTTGTATGGTTTTAAGGGAGACATAAAATGGTGTCATTAATTTGACCTTGAATAGTTGCTTGAAGGTCACGCGAAGGTCACCTTTTATTTTTTAATTCGAAACCCTTATTTTTCATTAGATATTATTCTAGCTTATCTCGAGAGCTTTCCAAAGCACTATAATAAAGTATCTTTTCATTAAGTATTTTCCGAGTTATAAGGCTTGAAATAATTTTTTAATTTTACATAAATTGTAAAATATCTCATAAAATATTTACTTTTCAATGACCTTACCTCAATACTTTTATTCACAGAATAATGAGAGAAACCAATTGGTGTCAAGAAAACACATAGTTGTTTTTAAGAAAAAATATGCAATTTGTAACTAACAATTACAACTTTTGTATACAACTTTTGTCTACAACATTTTTTGATAGAATCGCATCCCTAGTTTTTAAATGGGGTGTACGGGTGATCTGGGATACCCTGTATACATATATATATATATATATATATATGTATATCTATGTAAAATACATATCCATATAATTGAAATATTTATTTAAATAATAAGTATGAGAAGAGATTTTTAAAAAACCGTGGCCAATATTAATAGTTGGGTCTGATATTTAATTTTAATTACACACACATAGAAATTATAGCAAAAAAACTCTACAAAAAGTGTTTTTTTATTATTTATTTATTTTTTATTTACCAGATAGAGATTTTAAACGTGGCGAAATAGTGGAAATCGTAAAAAAGTGCAACGTTGCTAAGTTGCATGCTCAGCATCTTCTGTTATGTAATACGGTTACATTTACAACTGAATATCTTTTTCGTAAGGTTGATAACATGATTTTCTTGACGAAAAAATGTTTAGCAGATCAAATTCTATATCATAACTCTTTTCCGTTGATATATGTCGCTTATAACCAATAATATTCACTAACGACCACCATTATGAACATGACCTCTATGTAATCCTGTGTTAAATGTTGATTTTCATCGGTTGATTACTCTTTATTTAGGTCGATGACCCTTAAATTTTGAGCATTTATTTCTATCGCCTATTCCTACATCCTATCAAAGAATGAATCCTTCATGAGGACTGAATAGGTGAATCCACCTTAAGAGCCAATCGTAAAGCTCGCTTTCCACACTGTCTTCAAAATGCGACATTAGCGAGAAATAATAGTGTGCTTGTATATGTGATGACCGCGCGTCACAACAACACTGAGCTTATCTCTGAGCTTATATCTGAAGATGAGAGGACGTAAAGCGGAAAGCATGTGAGTATTCTGTATATAAAAAGCACTTCTTAATACTGTTGAGATATTGTGTAGTAATTACAAAATATCTCAACAGTACTAATGTGAAACTAATGTGCAATATTATTTAATGTATATTCTTTATGTCAAAAAAGGGAAAGAAAAATGAGTAAAACAAGAAGCGAAGAGAGGAAGCAGGAAGAAGAAGAGAGAAGGAAGAAGAAAGAACAAAAGGAGGAAGAATGAAAAGAGAGAGAGAAAAGGAAAGAAAGAGAAGAAGAGAGAGGAAGAAATTCGAGAGAAAAGGTTAGTGCATTATTACTTGTTTATATCATTTGCTTCATCACAAAGAAAGTTGTGTATGTGTGCATGTGCATGTGCATGTCAAGTGCATGTGCGTGTGCGTGTGCATGTGCGTGTGAGTGTGTACATATTCATATCTTGATAAGTACTTAATAAAAAGTCTTCACGTAAGTTGTATGAATATGCAATGAAAAATGTGTGTTTTAATTGAAAGATTTAAGGTATTTTTAATTAAGTACTTGTCAAATTATTAAATATAAATATATATGACAGTAATCTTCAAGTTTAATTTAAAAAGTGTACAAATTAAAAACTTGAATATTGCTTTCTCATCATTACAGATTGCTGCTCTTTAAGTTTCTAATTTGCTTTAATTTACCTAAAAAAACATTTAAGGAAATAAATGTAGTGGATTAGGAACTTGCACATTGCTTTGTCATCATTTTATTTTGCTCATAAAGTTTCGTTTATGAGGAAATCATACTATTTTAATAATAATTAATAATTATGTTACTATAATTAAAAAATGCGAAAATCTTCTCTTTGCCAGTGATAAGAAATAAAAGTAGAAGGTAATAACTGACTCACAAACTGGCACCAGTGATATAAAAATTGACGTTTATTACGTTTCGACCTGTGATTTAGGTCCTCTTCAAATATATCTATAAATATGATGTGAAGGAACAATACAATAATCATTTAAAGGCGCAAATCTATACAAATCAAAATAAAAACTTACATAAATAGCAGTCCAATAAAAAATAATAAATAAAAATTCGTAATGTTGATGACCATGAATTGGTATCGATTTCGTTACATATGAAAAACGTCTGATGTTGGTGACGGAGAAGAAAGGACTGAGCAAGATTGAATTCGACAATGTGACATACGTTACAAAAATTATAATAAATACATAAAACAAAAAGGACACTAACAACAATGTATAAGTAGAGAAACCGGGTCAATAGTCTAAAATATAAATAATAAATAAGAGAAGGTTGTGTAAAGTAAAAGTAAAAGATATAAATTATAAAATATTAAATAGATCAAAAATAGAAAATTCGGGTCAATGGCCTAAAATGTAGATAAGAAAAGGTTGTGTCAAATAAAAGTAAAAATTATAAATTATAAAATGTTGAGAAGTCCGTCGTAAATCGCAGTCAAATTTTCTGTGTCTCTTTGGGAGTTTATTGCAAAATTGCATTTCTTGATGAAAAGCATTTCCGCAATCTCCCTTTTTTTCCTGTGTGTCTCCATATGAAGAATAGTAGGATTGTTCCAGTCAAATTCATGGTCATAAGACAATCTATGCTTACTAACAACAGAATGATTTGCTGTAGGTTTTTTAACGTTCTGGTGTTCTTTTAATCGGGTAATCAGATGTCGTTTCGTTTGCCCTATGTAGCACGCGTTACAATTTAAACAGCTAATCTCGTACACCAATTCCGTTTGTTTAAGCACACACAGACTATCTTTACCCTTTTTTATAATAACATTCAATTTATTGAAGATGGAGTACAACACTTTAAGATTGGCATTCGTTAGAATGCGTTCAATGTTTTTTCCAACTTCTTTAGAAAATGGAATAACAATGCAGTTATTCACATCAAAAGAAATATTGTCATGAATATTATTGTGTCTGTACTGCAGCTCCTTAAGTCTTTTATTAATATGATGGTTTATAAATTGTTTAGGGTAAAGGTTATTACGCAAGATTTCTTTGATAAATATAATATTGTTTTGGTGGAATCTCTCGGCGGAAAGTAAAATCGCTCTATCTACAAGGTTCGTAATCGTGTTTTTCTTATATTTTAGCGGATGATTGGAAAGGAAGTTGAGATATCTTCCGGAAAAGGTCGGTTTGCGGTACCAATTTGTAATGAGAGTATCGTTGTCTCTAATGATGATGGTGTCAAAGAAGGGAATGGAGAGGTCATTTTCTATTTCGTGGGTGAAATGTAGTCGAGGGTGGTACGTGTTGAAAACCTCGAGAATCGTGTCTATTTCAGATGTGGGAGCGATCATAAAAATGTCATCCACATATCTGTAAAAAACAGGAATGGAAAACTTTAGACGTTGTAAGCAATGTGTTTCGAGGTCGTCCATAACAATATCCGCAAGGATAGGGGATAATGGAGATCCATGAACAAATCTTCGGCAGTCCTATGGGATCTCCATTATCCCCTATCCTTGCGGATATTGTTATGGACGACCTCGAAACACATTGCTTACAACGTCTAAAGTTTTCCATTCCTGTTTTTTACAGATATGTGGATGACATTTTTATGATCGCTCCCACATCTGAAATAGACACGATTCTCGAGGTTTTCAACACGTACCACCCTCGACTACATTTCACCCACGAAATAGAAAATGACCTCTCCATTCCCTTCTTTGACACCATCATCATTAGAGACAACGATACTCTCATTACAAATTGGTACCGCAAACCGACCTTTTCCGGAAGATATCTCAACTTCCTTTCCAATCATCCGCTAAAATATAAGAAAAACACGATTACGAACCTTGTAGATAGAGCGATTTTACTTTCCGCCGAGAGATTCCACCAAAACAATATTATATTTATCAAAGAAATCTTGCGTAATAACCTTTACCCTAAACAATTTATAAACCATCATATTAATAAAAGACTTAAGGAGCTGCAGTACAGACACAATAATATTCATGACAATATTTCTTTTGATGTGAATAACTGCATTGTCATTCCATTTTCTAAAGAAGTTGGAAAAAACATTGAACGCATTCTAACGAATGCCAATCTTAAAGTGTTGTACTCCATCTTCAATAAATTGAATGTTATTATAAAAAAGGGTAAAGATAGTCTGTGTGTGCTTAAACAAACGGAATTGGTGTACGAGATTAGCTGTTTAAATTGTAACGCGTGCTACATAGGGCAAACGAAACGACATCTGATTACCCGATTAAAAGAACACCAGAACGTTAAAAAACCTACAGCAAATCATTCTGTTGTTAGTAAGCATAGATTGTCTTATGACCATGAATTTGACTGGAACAATCCTACTATTCTTCATATGGAGACACACAGGAAAAAAAGGGAGATTGCGGAAATGCTTTTCATCAAGAAATGCAATTTTGCAATAAACTCCCAAAGAGACACAGAAAATTTGACTGCGATTTACGACGGACTTCTCAACATTTTATAATTTATAATTTTTACTTTTATTTGACACAACCTTTTCTTATCTACATTTTAGGCCATTGACCCGAATTTTCTATTTTTGATCTATTTAATATTTTATAATTTATATCTTTTACTTTTATTTTACACAACCTTCTCTTATTTATTATTTATATTTTAGACTATTGACCCGGTTTCTCTACTTATACATTGTTGTTAGTGTCCTTTTTGTTTTATGTATTTATTATAATTTTTGTAACGTATGTCACATTGTCGAATTCAATCTTGCTCAGTCCTTTCTTCTCCGTCACCAACATCAGACGTTTTTCATATGTAACGAAATCGATACCAATTCATGGTCATCAACATTACGAATTTTTATTTATTATTTTTTATTGGACTGCTATTTATGTAAGTTTTTATTTTGATTTGTATAGATTTGCGCCTTTAAATGATTATTGTATTGTTCCTTCACATCATATTTATAGATATATTTGAAGAGGACCTAAATCACAGGTCGAAACGTAATAAACGTCAATTTTTATATCACTGGTGCCAGTTTGTGAGTCAGTTATTACCTTCTACTTTTATAATTAAAAAACAAACTGGCTCTCAAAAGCAGCAGTAGTAGCAATTTATAATGATAAAAAAGCAATGCGTAACTTTGTAATGTGCACACTTTTTTATAACTTTTTTATATTTTTATAATACATTAATAGTAAACTGTATACAATAATTTAGGAAACAACAAGAAAGACGACGGGAAGAGGAGTCGGAAAGCATGAGCGTCGAGGAAGAGGAGGAAGAAGAAAAAAGAGAGAAAAAAAAGAGGAGGGAAAAACTTAAAAGAAAGAAATAAAAAGTAAGTATGTTACTCAATGCAGTCATATTATACATTTATTTCTAAATTAATCAAAATAATTAACAAATTAATTAATTGCTTTGTTATGTTTTCTGTATAGTTATTATTCAAGAAATATAAATAGAGGCAGAGGAAGAGGAGGAAAATTGAGAGGAAGAGGGTGGAGAGGAGAAGCATGGAGAAAGAGAGGGTGGAGAGGAGGACAATGGAGAGGAAGAGGGGGAAGATACCAAAATTTTAGACGTGGAGGGAACCGGGGCCCTGTTTTTATTTTTAATTGTTAATTTTTAACTAAAAATTAACATATTTTTATATATTTTAACAAAACATATTTTTATATATTTTACATATTTTAACAAAAATTAACATATATTAAAATAAAAAAATAATTAATATTTTATATTAATAAAAAAATTACATAAGATAAATTGTTCCTCTTTGTTTCTTTATTTCTCTGCAACACACACACACACACACACACACACACACACACACAATACACACACACACACACACACACACACACACACACACAACGCAGCTGACAGATCATAGACAGACATTACAGACACACACACAATAACAATAACACTACACACACACATACACAATACACACACACACACACACACACTCACCCTCACCCCACTGTACATACACTGCACCACACACACACACACACACACACAGCCACACACAGTCACACACACCCAGAGCCAGACACAGCAGACGTAGATACACACACACAACCAGAGCCAGGCAATCAGATAATTACAGTCACACATAGAATATAACACACATGTAAATATAACACAAATATAATCTAACAAAATATAATCTATGTAAATATAACTATAAATATAATCTACTAATTTAAATATAAATTACAATTACAATGTAATTCTTAATGCAATTGTACAAATTACAATTACGTAATTGTTAATTGTTAATTAAATTGTAATTATAAGTGTAATTGCAAGTGTAATTATTATAGAATTGTAATTGTAACTGTAATTAGAATAAAAGCGACTAGAAGTACGCATTGTTTAAAGGTAAGTATGGTTAATATTTTGACATGGATAATGATTGAGCTAACCTTTCTCTTCTCTCTCTCACACACACACACATTGAATATCAGAAGGCGCGCGCGCACACGCGCACACACACACACACATGCACACACACGCACGCACGCACGCACGCACGCACGCACGCACGCACGCACACACACACACACAGACAGACACACATATGCACACCTGTCATAGAAGCTCCACCACTGTTTGTTGAGTTGTAGAAAAAATCACGCAGAAATTTACCCTTTTGGGAAATGGGGTGAAAGAATACATGTTATGTCTTATGTTTTATCCTATAGATAATTAATTAAAATTAATAAACTTTTTAGCAATCAAAGATAGTTTAAAAGATAGTTTAAAATTTTTAATAAAATTTTTTTAAAGGTTCAAAGAAAGAAATTAAAAACAATGTATTAGAGATGTTAAACACATATCAGAAATAATAAAATTGTTATCTTGTTTCAATTTGTTTATTGTAAGTATACACATTTCAAGTATTACATATTTTTATTAATAGATATATTGGTATTTTATTTCGAAACTAACAAAACAAAGCTTAATGCTTGATTTCGAAAGTGACAAGACTGAATTAATTGTAAGTAAACCTCAAAAAATTATAATATATAATTATATAATATATATATAATTATAATTATATAATTATATAATATATGATAATAATATATAATATATAATATATAATATAATATATAATAATGTGACAATACACAAATACATATATACGCACGCACAGAGAGAGAGAGAGAGAGAGAATAATTAATGTGATTAATACTAAAAAGACTTACGTAATTAAAAACTTAAGAATTAAGTTTCTTTATTTTTATTTTTTCCATAGATTAAGATGTAATCGCAATTACTTTTAATTGCATTACTATATAATTATGATTAAAAGTAATTATGATTACATTATAATTACAACGCAATTACAATGTATATATGTATGTATATATGTGTGTGTGTGTGTGTGTGTGTGTGTGTGTGTGTGTGTGTGTGTATTGCTACATTTATTTATTGATTCAATTTGTTGTAATAAATAGTCACTTAAAAAGGATCTAAATTACAGGTTGAAAAGTCATACATGTAATAATTTTAATAAAAGAGTTAGATCAATAAAATCTTAAATTAATAACAAATTGCCAATTTCCACAAAAGTTTAAATTTCTTTATTATTTAATTAATTATTAACAAATTATTTAATTAATTATTAACACAACAAAAATCTTGAACTAGAGAAAAAGAAAATCGGTATTCTCGACTCCGATCACTTGAAATATTTGCTATCGATGTACGGCGTGCGAAGGAGAAGATTATAAATCTCTCACCTCTCTCTCTCTCTCTCTCTCTCTCTCGTAGTTAATTAGCATGGACTCGAACCTAGGGGCGAAATCTTTAGCCCGGACTCAAACCAGGGGCGAAATGTGTCGATAAAATCGGATATACTTAGTCCGGACTCAAATCAGGGGCGAAATCTTTAGCTCGGATTCAAACCAGGGCCGAAATGTGTGGGTAAAATCGGATATACTTAGTCCGGACTCAAACCAGGCGAAACCTTTAGCCCGGACTCAAACCAGGCGAAACCTTTAGCCCGGACTCAAACCAGGAGCGAAATCTTTAGCCTGGACTCAAACCAGGAGCGAAATGAGTCGGTAATCAAAGCAAACACGAATGGTCTCATTTTTACCTGGATCTTTGGCTATCTGTCTATTAATCTGTGCTTAGGGTGCAGTCTCATGGTGCGTGATGCGTCATGCGGGATAGAGCGTCCGTCATAGAAGCAGCCAATCACACACTCAACTCGTACGGGATGCGTTAAGCGGAATAGCTCTGATTGGCTGTTTCTATGACGGACGCTCTATCCCGCATGTCGCATCACGCACTATGTGACTGCACCCTTAAATACATGAGTCAAAGAGCTTTTCTAATTAGTGGACTTTCATTCGCTATCGCTATTCCCTGTTTTTATTGTCTGTATTTTTCATTATGTTTAAGCCTTTATAAAACTTCGAAAAGAGATATTGTTTAATAAGAAATATTTAATAGAATATGAAAAAGAGATAGTGTTATTTGATATACTAACACTGAATGTTAATTTATATAATTTTAATATTAATAATATTTTGCCTTTGTTATTTGGCGACTAAACACACTGTGACCTTCCCTGTCAGAGAATTAAGGATCTTCTTTCTTTCCTTCTAGGCCGAAGTCTGTTTCCTTCAATGTTTTTCCTCAGTCACTTCATGTAAATATTTTTATATATTTCTTTAATTATAACTTGTTTTAATTACAAAATACAAAATACAATAAAATTTGTTTCTTTAAAATATAATATTATATTTTATATTTTAATCTTGGATAGGTTGCTTTTTTTGGAATCAGAACTTCGAGTCAAAAACACTAATGAAGAGTAGCATTAGTTCGATATGTAAACACTCAAATTATAACTTGTTTTATTTATGTTTAAATTCGTTTCTTAAAAAATATAATATTTGTATATTGTATTGTTTTAATATGCAATAACGAGTTTATATATAAAATATGTAAAAAATCGGATTTTTTATTCATAGTATTTTCAACCGCAGCTCCAATATACTAATTGCACTAAAAAATAAAAAAATAAAAAAATAAGAAAAATCTACATTGGTATTTAAAAGCCTCTTATTTTTATTCACATTTTTATTCACATTTCCAGTTTAAAATTTCCTCTTTGTTCTTTTAAAGTATGAAAATATGAAAATAAAAAAATATATTTTAAAAGAAACAGAATAATTGATATAAATCTTATTTTTATTACATTTGTAACAGTGGATTTCTGTGAGCTGCGGATAGCCGCGGTTATCCAAAGTTCGGGCGGTGGAGTCGAAGGCTGAGTGAATTAGGCGTGCGTTTAATGTCTTACAACTAGGCTTTATTAAATGCTATTACTTATACACTAACTTACATGCTAACTTATTCCTACTATATACAATTCCGGTATTGCCGGCTTAATGTTTCGCTATTGGCGCGGGTGCGCGTGAACGCCGCTTAACGGGTTCGGCTCGGTTCGCCGGAGATCGTCGGTGCGCTCTCGGAGTTCGGTCTCGCGGCGGAGATCGGGCGTGTTCGGCGGGCTTCGCGGTGTTCCGGCGGCGCGGGCCTGCTTGCGGAGATCGGACGGATTCGGCAGGCTTCGCGGTATCTCGGCGGCGCGGTTACGGATTAATTCGTACGGCGGATTAATTCGTACGGCGGATTAATTCGTACGGCGGATTAATTCGTACGGCGGATTAATGGACGGCTCGGAAAAGGCGGAGGCCTCTCATCGCGAGGCGGGTTACCGCTCAGCACGCGGCATGCCACTCAACACGTGGGCTTGGATATCGCTACTCAGCTCGTAGCCGGTTTTGAATGCGGATCGGTACTGTCGCTCAACTCGCGAGTCTAGGAAACGCTCAACGCGCGTCTTGGAGGAATTGCTCGTTCAGCTCACAAGCGATCGGGATCCGGTGACTAAGTCCCGGTGGATAGACCTGCTCAGCTCGCTGGTCGGAAGGAAGATGCTTATCACCGAAAATCCTGCGGTATATATACCCGCAGGTCGGTGATAAGCGGGTTGGTGCGGCGCGGTAATAATTGTTTATGTCGGGGGTGACAGTACGCGTTTGTTATTCGGAACGCTTCGTTACACATTTATAGTTTAGAATTATCTCTTTGTTCTTTTGTGTTTCTTGAGGTATAATTAAAAAATTACACAGGTTTTACTTATTAAAAGAGAATTTTCTTGGGACCATCCACAATCTCCATTGTCTATTTATTTTTCTTGTGAGGGATTTTATTCGATTCTCTCGTTTTTCGTTTCACAATGTTGCATATTTATTCACAAAATATATTCACAAAATACAATTTCAATAATTCCATACAACACAAATTTTCTCTTTTGCTCTCGTTATCACGCATTCATTTTCTCTCTCTCTCTTTCTCTCTCTCTCATATATTACTGTGGATGTCGAAAAGAGCAAAAAGACCAAAAAGTTTAGAATTAGATATATTTTTAAAATTTTTTAATGTTTATATATATATTATTCTATTGTATATATATATATATATACAGGGTGTCCCATTATAAAACATCCAGTCGAATATTTCGAAAACCAAGCCCGGGAGAGAAAAATTTTTCAGACAAAAGTTATTTGGTTTCGAGGGGCCCATAAGATGATACCATTGGTTTGACCTTGAAGAATTATTTGAAAGTTACATGAAAGTCACCTCAATTTTTTTAAATGGCATCCCCTATTTTTTATTACATATTCTTGTAGCTGACTTCAAGAGCTTTCCAAAACACTATAATAAAGTATTTTTTTATTAAGTATTTTCCGAGTTATAAAGCTTGAAATAATTTCATAATTTTACATAAACTGTAAAATATCTCGTAAAATATTTACTTTTCGATGACCTTACCTCAATACTTTTATGCACAGAATAATGAGAGGAACCAATTGGTGTCAAGAAAACACATAGTTGTTTTTAAGAAAAAATATGCAATTTGTAACTAACAATTACATATTTTTTCTTAAAAACAACTATGTGTTTTCTTTACACCAATTGATTCCTCTCATTATTCTGTGCATAAAAGTATTGAGATAAGGTCATCGAAAAGTAAATATTTTACGAGATATTTTACAGTTTATGTAAAATTAAGAAATTATTTCAAGCTTTATAACTCGGAAAATACTTCATGAAAAAATACTTTATTATAGTGTTTTGGAAAGCTCTCGAGGTCAGCTACAAGAATATGTAATAAAAAATAGGGGATGCCATTTAAAAAAATTGAGGTGACTTTCATGTAACTTTCAAATAATTCTTCAAGGTCAAACCAATGGTATCATCTTATGGGCCCCTCGAAACCAAATAACTTTTGTCTGAAAAATTTTTCTCTCCTGGGCTTGGTTTTCGAAATATTCGACTGGATGTTTTATAATGGGACACCCTGTATATACATAAAAATAAGTATTTAAAAAAATGTATTTGGCATAAAAATAATATATAATGGACCTGTAAAAGATAAGGAATATTTATTAAAAATTTTATTGTATTACATCATGGATAGTATAGTACGTTGGCGGCTGCGGCGGTTGGGACAACGTCGTCAAAGCTAGTGGCGGTCCCGTTGATGACGGCGGAGGTGGTGACGGTCCCGATGACAACGGCAGCGGTCCCGATGACGAAGATGCGGCGGCTGTCTCGACCAGAGCAGCGGTGGCGGTACCGCCGACGACAGCGGTAGCGGGGTCGAAGGCAGCAGTGGCGGCGGCGGCGGCGGTGGAAATGGCAGCTGTGAACCGGCAGCGGCTGCGGCAAGGATAGCCATTGCTTCGGCCAGCTGCTTCTGTAAATTTTTATCATACTCTTTAAGCAGGGCGTTCTCTTCTATGCCCTGCATATCAATGTTAGATAATCTGAAAAGAAAAGAAAATGAGCGATTAATTATTAAAAATGATTATTAAATGTTATTATTTATATTTCAATTTACTTACGACTGATCGATGTCGTCCGCCATGTTCATTTAAAGAGCAGCATTATATGATTGATAGCAGTAATACTTCAAAGTCGAAGTTTAAAGTCGTAACATAGAAGGTCATTGGTAATGTAAAGAAGAAAATCAACTTAAGACAGTCTTTATTATAAAACCCGACTCTAAATACCGACCTATTATAGTGGTTTTTAGATATAGTTACTTTATCCTTTATTACACTCAAATTCACGTAATCGATTTGCATTACCAATGACCTTCTATGTTACGATCTTAACCTTCGACTTTGTGGTATCACTGCTACCAATCGTATGGTTAATGCTTAAATCAACATGGCGGACGAACTCGATAACTCGTTAGTAAATTGAAATATAAATAATAACATTTAATAATAATGCTTATAATTAATCGTTCATTTTTTTTTCTTTTCAGATTATCTAACATTGATATACAGGGCATTGAAAAAAACGCCCTGCTTAAGGGGGGCGTCTACATTAGACGGTCAAAAAAATCGATTTTTTTTGCTTAAATCGAAAGTATTTCATGTGTAGAATATGCTCCCAAAGTTTCAAGTCTGAATTCAAACTGGAAGTGGTCAAAATATTCAGGTAAAGTACGCATGCTTCGAGCGTTCCGAGGAGCACCTGGTCGGTATTTTCAACGATCAGGGGAGGGCAGGTATACGGCCACCTGACGTACCCAACGCTATTATACAGGGTGAGTTTTTTAACTTGAGACACCGAAATATCTCGAGAAATACGCATCGTACGAAAAAATTGTTCATAACAAAAATAGTTTGTATCAAAGGGAGACACAAGATGGCACTATCGGTTGCTTCGTAAATGGCGCTATTATCAGTAAAATCAACATCAACATCATTTTTTTAAATGGAAATCCCCATTTTTTATTGCATATTCGGATTCTACGCCACAAAATACGTAAGTTTTGTTTGAAACTTTTTTTTGTAAAATGGATTGATTAAAAGTTATAAGCGTTTGAACTTTCTAGCGCTCGCGCAACTGGTGTGAATCGCCCTAGTTGCAATCGCTGCCGTTAGGCGCCGCCGTTAGTCGTAACAGAACCACCGCGGCGATAGTACTCAAAAACAATTAGCCAGCATCCAAGACACTCTGCTTAAAGACGGCCTGACGTGAACCTTATTTTCTAAAGCCTTATTTCTAAAAGCAATCTAATTATTCAGAAACTGTTTTGCTCTATTTCTTTAGTTCCTTTTGTTTTTCTATCTTTTCTTTCTTTTCCCTAAACATCTCAGGACCTTGTTAGATACAGCGAAATAAATAAATACTCCATAAATATGGAGTATTTATCTGTTAAAGAAAAAATTGAAATGATTTTGATTTATGGTGAATCTCGAAGAAACATCATTGATGCTGTCGCTCTTTATGCTGAGCGTTTTCCAGATAGAATACGGTCACGCGCTTCTTTTTATCGTGTTGTTAAAGAGTTTACTACCGAAGGAAGTGTACAACCGAAAAAAAGAAAGCGTAAAGTAACTATCACTGGAGAAAATAATGAAATTGCAGTGCTAGCCACAGTCGCCCAAAACCCTTATGTAAGCACTCGACAAATTTCTGGCGAATCCGGAATATCCCAGAGAAGTGTTTGTAAAATACTAAAGCGTCATAAATTTCATCCCTATCATATTTCGATGCATCAGGAACTTCATGGTGATGATTTTTATAATCGAGTGATGTTTTGTCAATGGGCACGCGAACAAATACAAATAAATCCGGATTTTTTTCGTCTGGTACTGTTTTCAGACGAGTCGACCTTCACGAACCATGGTGAGGTAAATCGACACAATATGCACTATTGGAGTCCGGTAAACCCACATTGGTTGCGTGAAGTCGAACATCAGCGTCCTTGGTCGATCAACGTTTGGTGTGGAATCATAGGTGACAAACTGATTGGTCCTTTTTTTATTGAGGGTACTTTGAATGGAGAAAAATACCGAAACTTTTTGCAGGACAAATTATCAGTATTCCTAGAAGACTTAAGGGTACCCTTCGGGTCTATTTTTTCGAAAAATTCGAATTTTCAAATATACCATTTTTGTGTACTATATATATGTAGAATTAGTGTAGGAACACTCATATACCGATTACCGACCGAGAATATGTCGTAAAATCGATTACCAGTTAGTGCCTCTGAACGCGCACAAAAGGCTACTTCTGCTTCGCAAAGGCTCGCCTCGATTTCCCGCCTGTTGTACAGGTGAGGAAAGAAGGAAAGAAAAAAACGAGTTCTACGAAGAAACCGAAGGCATTATGTATGGAGCTGGCATCGCTGATTGAGCGTAAGACACTTTTTTTCATGATTATACCAACGATTATGCGAACAAAACTTTAAACGCGTTTTCCTCAAAACAACGTTTTTCGAGCTGGTGGACACGATTTTGTAAAAACTATTTAACCGATCGGGCTGAAATTTTCAGGGATTGTTCAGGACATGTGTAGTTTTAGCCTGAAGTAAAATCATTATTTTTCGTTGATTTTTAACCCTTATTTTTTATCATTTTACGGGTGAAAAAGGGGTAAATAATTTCAAAACGTCGCCATTTTGTTTTTTTACGTTTCAAACGTTTAATTTTACTTCCGGCTATAGTCACGAACATGTATTTTAAGAATCTGTTTGGATTTTTTGTTTCAAGCATTTCGAACTGGAGATATCACGTCCACCAGATTTTTACGACCAACCACTGAAGCCACCATTTTGACGCCGCACGTGCGCGAAAAATTAAAAAAAAAATTTTTTTACATGCTCATTTGTAACATTAATAATGTGTAAAAAGTTCGAAGAATTTAAATACATTTTACTATGAAAAAAAAATTCTTGAAAAAACGTTAAAAAGAACCGAAGGGTACCCTTAAGCATTCAATAGCGACTAAGTATGTGGTTCCAGCATGACGGTTGCCCTGCACATTACTCAATAATAGCACGAGAGGTATTAGATCGCGATTACACAGATCGCTGGATTGGCAGAGGTGGTGCAGTACATTGGCCTGCCAGATCGCCGGACCTAACATCAGATTTTTTTTTATGGGGTTTTCTTAAAAACAAAATTTATGAAAAAGCGCCAACAACTCGCGAAAATATGATTGAACGTATTAGAAATGCTTGCAGACAAATTGATGCAGAAACACTTTTACTTTGTCAGGAATCATTTAAAAAACGGATCAACAAATGTATCGAAGTTGAAGGTCATCATTTCGAGCATTTAATTAAATAATACTGTTTTTGAGTTTGAGGAAATCAAGCAGACTATCTGATGGGCCGGTCAGACTTTGGACCAAAAGCCAGTTGAGCCATAGTCAGCTGGATTGCTTCGATCTTGCCTTAGTCGACTGGATCACTTCGATCTTGCCTTAGTCGGCTGGATCACTTCGATCTTGTCTTAGTTGGCTGGATCACTTCGATCTTGCCTTAGTCGGTTGGATCACTTCGATCTTGCCTTAGTCGGCTGGATCACTTCGATCTTGCCTTAGTCGGCTGGATCACTTCGATCTTGCCTTAGTCGGCTGGATCACTTCGATCTTGTCATAGTCGGCTGGATCACTTCGATCTTGCCTTAGTCGGTTGGATCACTTCGATCTTGCCTTAGTCGGCTGGATCACTTCGATCTTGCCTTAGTCGGCTGGATCACTTCGATCTTGCCTTAGTCGGCTGGATCACTTCGATCTTGCCTTAGTCGGCTGGATCGCTTCGACCTTGCCTTAGTCGGCTGGATCACTTCGATCTTGCCTTAGTCGGCTGGATCACTTCGATCTTGCCTTAGTCGGCTGGATCACTTCGATCTTGTCTTACAAGGGGAGGCCACGGAGTGTGGGTCACCGATTTTGATGCGCTTTGGTACAGACCTTCTTCATCGAAAACAAATGGACCCGTGTTTCGCCGTTTGTCTAGATACCCCCCGTTTTCGAAAAAATCGAGGTCAAAGGTCATGGCGTCGGATCAGTTTTGGACCAGGGGGGTTTTATAGATCTTGAAACAACAATCAATTTTTATTAATATATGTGGGGGTCGCAAACCTATATTTTTCGAGTTATGACGGATTTTATGTGCACGCAGTGTAACCATAAATACCCGTAACTTCATCACCATTTCCAAGTGAGCGCCGTGGTCGAGCGGTGAAGGCGTCGAACTCCAATTCCCTGGACTCGTGTTCGATTCTTCGTGCTGCATTTTTTTTTTTTTTTTTAAATAGCATGAATATTTTATATTTATATATAAATTTTTATATATTAATGTATAAATACATAAAAATTATTACTTTTATATTATCATATATTAATATTTTTTAAGATACTTTATATTTTATATTTATTATATTCGCTGTGCAGAAATAAATAACAACAATTAAATGTGCATTTATTTAGTTTTAGTATATATTTAGTAGATTACGGGTTCTTGCGGATCATCTCGCATCGAACTCGTCGAGGGCTGTTCATCTATATATTTAAAGATGTATGATACAAATTTTAAAAATTGAGAAATATCTGAATATTTACAATTCGTTAACAACATTTTTTGAAACTTCTTATTGATAATTTCTTACTATTATTATTGTTGAAATTTAATGTCCTTGGTGTCTTCGATATCGTAGATTTTTTATTTTTATTTTTATCTCGTTGAAACAAATTTTCGAACTGTATTCTGCGATTTCTGGATTAGAACTGACGGTTGGAGAAACCGAATAACAGAAACCGAAGAGGCACACAGTGTGTAAATTCAGGTAGGTGTCCTTTCCCTTACCCGTACAAAAGAGTGTACCGTTTTACCGGTTACCCTCTAACCGGTCTAATATACAGAGTTTCTAAAACATGATTAATTCTTGGTAATAGTAAACTATGTATTCTATGTATTCACAATCGTTTGCAATGCGCATTTAATTGTTGTTATTTATTTCTACACAGCGAATATAATAAATATAAAATATAAAGTATCTTAAAAAATATTAATATATGATAATATAAAAGTAATAATTTTTATGTATTTATACATTAATATATAAAAATTTATATATAAATATAAAATATTCATGCTATTTAAAAAAAAAAAAAATGCAGCACGAAGAATCGAACACGAGTCCAGGGAATTGGAGTTCGACGCCTTCACCGCTCGACCACGGCGCTCACTTGGAAATGGTGATGAAGTTACGGGTATTTATGGTTACACTGCGTGCACATAAAATCCTTCATAACTCGAAAAATATAGGTTTGCGACCCCCACATATATTAATAAAAATTGATTGTTGTTTCAAGATCTATAAAACCCCCCTGGTCCAAAACTGATCCGACGCCATGACCTTTGACCTCGATTTTTTCGAAAACGAGGGGGTATCTAGACAAACGGCGAAACACGGGTCCATTTGTTTTCGGTGAAGAAGGTCTGTACCAAAGCGCATCAAAATCGGTGACCCACACTCCGTGGCCTCCCCTTGTTAGTCGGCTGGATCACTTCAATCTTGCCTTAGTCGGTTGGATCACTTCGATCTTGCTTTAGTCGGCTGGATCACTTCGATCTTGCCTTAGTCGGCTGGATCACTTCGATCTTGCCTTAGTCGGCTGGATCACTTCGATCTTGTCTTAGTCGGATGGATTACTTCGATCTTGCCTTAGTCGGCTGGATCACTTCGATCTTGCCTTAGTCGGCTGGATCGCTTCGACCTTGCCTTAGTCGGCTGGATCACTTCGATTTTGCATTAGTTGGCTGGATCACTTCGATCTTGCCTTAGTCGGTTGGATCACTTCGATCTTGCCTTAGTCGGCTGGATCACTTCGATCTTGCCTTAGTCGGCTGGATCGCTTCGACCTTGCCTTAGTCGGCTGGATCACTTCGATCTTGCCTTAGTCGGCTGGATCACTTCGATCTTGTCTTAGTCGGCTGGATCACTTCGATCTTGCCTTAGTCGGCTGGATCACTTCGATCTTGCCTTAGTCGGCTGGATCACTTCGATCTTGCCTTAGTCGGCTGGATCACTTCGATCTTGCCTTAGTCGGCTGGATCACTTCGATCTTGTCTTAGTCGGCTGGATCACTTCGATCTTGCCTTAGTCGGCTGGATCACTTCGATCTTGCCTTAGTCGGCTGGATCACTTCGATCTTGCCTTAGTCGGTTGGATCACTTCGATCTTGCCTTAGTCGGCTGGATCACTTCGATCTTGCCTTAGTCGGCTGGATCACTTCAATTTTGCCTTAGTCGGTTGGATCACTTCGATCTTGCTTTAGTCGGCTGGATCACTTCGATCTTGCCTTAGTCAGCTGGATCGCTTCGACCTCGCATATCTCCAAAACGAAAAGTTCTGTTACGACTAACGGCGGCGCCTAACGGCAGCGATTGCAACTAGGGCGACTCACATCAGTTGCGCGAGCGCTAGAAATTTCAAACGCTTATAACTTTTAATCAATCCATTTTACAAAAAAAAGTTTCAAACAAAACTTACGTATTTTGTGGCGTAGAATCCGAATGTGTAATAAAAAATGTAGGTTTCCATTTTAAAAAATGATGTTGATATTGATTTTACTGATAATAGCACCATCTACGAAGCAACCGATAGCGCCATCTTGTGTCCCCCTTTGATTCAAACAATTTTGTTTATGAGCAATTTTTTCGTACGATGCGTATTTCTCGAGATATTTTGATGTTTCAAGTTAAAAAACTCACCCTGTATAATGTGAAAGCATTGTATATATACTATTATAGCGTGTCCCTAAGGCCTGAGAAAACGTTCAGTGTCTATTGGGACGCCATTCGAGTCGTACAGAAATAAACCGTTACCGCAGCGTGCACGTGTTTAGTATTTTCTGTGTTTTTGCTAGCTTCTGTGTTTTACATTATTTAAAGTTACTGTGATTTTTTAAGAATGTCTTCGTACCCAAAAAGTACTCCTGATAGCTTATTTCGTGCGTCAAGGCCGAAAAAAAGACGCTTTTACGGTACTCATGCGGATGAAAAAGACGAGCCTGTCGGAGAAAGCATGTCGGCTCGAAAACTACATTCGTCGACCCAAGAGGATGTGCTTGTGAAATTGACACATTTTTATAGAATTATTGAGTTTGTTACTGTTTTTCCTGCTATTACTGAATTCGCAATATGCAAAGTTTGTAAGCGTAATTTGGATTTTCAAGAAACAGCAACTCGTGGTTTTGGTTTTAAAATTGCTGTGAAGTGTTCATGTGGTACTCGCCTAATTGATTCTGGGCCGTTGCGGCACACTGGCTATGAAATAAACCACAGAATTGTATTTGCCATGAGACTTTTGGGAATTGGATTACAAGGTCTCGATTTATTTGCATCGATTATGGATATAGGTAAAGGACTCAGCAGAGGAACGTACACCAGAGTAATAGAGCATATGCATGAATTGACGAAAACTGTGTTTGACGCTATGTGCCGAAGAGTTGTTCAACAAGAAAAGGAAGAGAATGAAAAAAGAAATAATCCTCCGCTTGATTTCAAAGTTTCCGGCGATGGGAGTTGGAAAAAACGAGGATTCACTTCTCTGTATGGCGTTACAACGTTGATTGCCTCTTACTGCGGTAAAGTAATAGATCTTGTGGTAAAAAGTTCCTATTGTCAACCGTGTCTTGCTTTGAAAGGAAAAGAAGAAACAGAAGAATTTAAATCATGGTACGAGTCACACGAAGAAGAGTGCTCGGCGAATCATGTTGGTAGTGCAGGTAAAATGGAAGTGGACTCGATCAAAGAAATGTTCTCGGCTTCCGAAAGCAAATACGGCGTACGCTACATGAACTATATAGGCGATGGGGATTCCAAAACCTTCAAAGCAATTCTTGATTTGAATCCTTACGGAGACGATCATGTTGTTAAAAAAAGCGAGTGCGTAAACCACGTGGAGAAACGCATGGGGACTCGGCTTCGAAATATAAGAAAAGAAAAAAAGCTGCAAGGTAAAGGAAAACTGACTGACAGTTTAATAAAAAAATTGACAAAATATTATGGTCTTGCCATAATGAGAAACAGTGATTCTGTGGAAAATATGCAGAGAAATATAATGGCAACGTACTGGCATATGGTATCTACAGATGAGAATCCGAGACATGAATATTGCCCCGCAGGAGAAGACAGCTGGTGTAAATTTCGTGTAGCAGAAAGTCGTGGCCTTCAATACACCCATCCACCTCCTCGGATGCTACTGTCGCCAAACATATTTTTCCAATATACGAAGATCTTGCTAGAAAAGATTTAATCGAGAGATGTGTAGGCGGGCACACCCAAAATGCTAACGAAAGCTTCAACGCGATGATTTGGCGAATGGCACCAAAACACCTCCACTGCGGCCGCAAAATCGTCGAAATCGCCGCTTGGATTGCCGCTGGTATATTTAATGAAGGCTACTTATCAGTATTACGCATCATGGAAAGCATGGACATTATTATTGGGCCAGTTTGCCGAGATGTAGCTTCCAGAATAGATGAAAAGCGCACCGCAAGCTAAAATCGCCGAAGCAGATCGGTGAAGCCAACAACGCAGAAGTGCCTAAAATAACGGCTACTTGAATCAAATGAATTGTTTGAAGAAGAAGAAGGACGTTCTTATGGAGCAGGGATAGCAGATTAACCAAAAAGTTAAGGTAAATAAACGATAATAAGTCTTTTTCTTCTCATCAACTATTTTTCTTGTAATGAAAATTTTAAACGCGTTTTTCTCGAAACCATGTTTTTACGCACGCCGTACACGATTACAAACGAACTACTTAACGGATCCACTTCATTTTTTTTTTTAATTAAAGCTTATTAAATTGCCTTCTATTTGAATTGAAAAGTTTGATTGAATTTTTTGTTAAAAAAAAGTTATTGACAAAAAAATTATTTTTTTAATAAAAAAATCAACTTTTTTTTTCGACTGTCATTTTTTTATTTATTTCAATAAATTAATGATTTTGTTTTAATTCACATAGAAGCTACACTCATATACTTTAATAATCTTTTTGGTTTTTGTGTTTCAGATGATTCTACGAGCCGCAATCGTGTACGAAGTGAACAAACATTTTTCAAAGGCCCTCCCCTTCAACTTGCTGTAACTCAATAACAAATTTAAAAAATGATATAAAAAAAAGTGATTTGTAAACCTTGAGACATGTACAATAAACAGTAAAAATTTTAAAACAATCCATTGTGTAGTTTATTTGTAAAAGAATCATGAAAAAGTGCTTAAATTTGGCCTCCTAATGTAGATGCCCCCCTTAAAGAATTGAAAGATGGCACTATCTACCGAGCGCGCAGCGGCCGAAATCGGCGCTGTAATTATTAGAGTATTTGGAATGCGTGTCGCCGGCGACAATAGCGATCGCGAACCTTGGAGAAGGGGCGGAGCAGGTGAGCTTCGCTACTTGCGAATTCCAAGCCGGCACTTGTCGCCGGACGGGCAAGTCAGTCAGTCGAAACCAAATCTGTCGAGTCGAGAATAACTCTGTCGTGTCGAAAGGAAGTCTGTCGTGTCGAGAACAAACCTGTTGAGTCGAGAATAAATCCGTCGTGTCGAAAGGAAGTCTGTCGTGTCGAGAACAAACTCGTCGAGTCGAGAATAAACCTGTCGTGTCGAAAAGAAGAGCGTTGTGTCGAACTTATAAATCAGTCGCGGCGTTGTCGAGAGTGTCGTGTCGAACACATAGTTGTATTGTCGGAACTCTGTATCATTTACTCTGTATATGATTTAAGTACATTATATCTATTTCTACTTTACGTGTGTGTGTGCCGTTTCTTTGCCACCCTGATCGTAAAAAGAAAACTCGGTACAAATAGTTTATTACCCAGTCCGGAGTTTTCAGAACATAATAAAAATTTAAAGAAGCAGCTAACAGAGGCTATGGCGGTCCTTGCTGCTGCCACTGCCGCTGGCGGTTCACAGCCGCCACTTCCACTGCTGCCGCCACCGCCTCCGCCCCCGCTTCTGCCGTCGTCGGCGGTACCGCCACCGTTGCCATCGTCATCAGCGGGACCGCCGCCGTCGTCAGAGGGACCGCCGCCGTCGTCAGCGGGACCGTCGCCGTCGTCAGCGGGACCGTCGCCGTCGTCAGCGGAACCGTCGCCGTCGTCAGCAGGACTAACTTTGGCGTCCCAACCGCCACCGAACTGTAAGTCAAAAAATGTACTATCCATAATAATGTAATACAATATAATTTTTAATAAATATTTATCTTTTACAGGTCCATCTCGGTGGCAAAGGTCTAGATACCGCGGACGAAACCGCGGACGCCCCCCTATTCGTCGTGGTCGAGGTGGATTAAACAACAGTTTATTTAATTTTTATTTTTATTCAAAGTAGAAAACTCAAACTTCAATGTTTATTTTAATTATTTTAATTTTGTATAGTAATAAAAAAATAAACTAAAATAAAATAAAAATTTTTATTACTTCTTTCCAATACATTTTCTTACAACTTAAATGCAACCAGAACAAACAAATTCCACTTTAAATGACGATTGAAAGTGTAACCTTTTAAACGGTAGATATATAATATGTAACATTGTTACAAACAATGAAACCATTATGTAATCTCAATATCGAAATAGGGGATGATTTATCTTGTATCTAATACATTTAAAAGAGTATTAATGTATAAACAATAACGTTTAATTATTCTTTTATATTGAGATAAAAAACACATGTATAGGTTTAAATATTGTTACATCCGTGCTCGCCGCCCGGTGTGCTTCTTGTCGCGCGTGGTTCCCTAGCAGCGCGTCGTCGGCTGTTTAACAGCGATCGGCGTATTTGTGCTGGATCTATCTGGTGTTACGGACGTGTTTTCTCTGTACGCTGTTCCTAGCATTAAAGAGTTCCTTCAACCGATAACGGAGTATTTATTCCGCCTTGGCGGGGAGTGTCGCGAGAGTCAGTGAGTGTGTTTCTGTGTTGGCGTGGCTCGGCGCGGAGGCGCAACATTTTGGGGACTCAGCCGGGATCGGACGGACGGCGAGCAAGGAGCGATCTCTTGATCCTCGAGCGGAATGGCGACGACGCACACGCCAGCGAAGACTCGCTCACGGGCCGCGGTGGCGACAGCGACGGAGACCGGTGCCCTGGAGGCCGTCCTGCTAGAGCTTCAACAGCTGCGCGAGGAGCGACGCCAGGAGCGAGCGCAGCTGCAGGATTTGCGCGACGGCATTGAGGCTCGTCTTGGGGAGCAGGAAGCGGCCCTTACGCGCTTCGAGGAGCGACTCACCCACCAACCACAGCTAAGTCTAGCCCATAACATTCCTTCCTCCGAAAGCCGCGGCGCCTCGTCGTTTTTGCTCGGCGCGGGCGAGGGCGTGTGTGCGGGGCACGCAACGCGGGGTTTAAAGTTAAAGCCGGACATTTTTGACGGGACGGCGCCGCTCCGCGAATTTCTTTCGCAATTCTCGTTAATCGCGCGCGCGAATTCGTGGTCCGAAACGGAGAAAGCGGTGGTGCTTGCGTCCTGTCTACGGGGAAAAGCGCGTTCGCTTCTCGACTCCTGCGCCGACGGAGGCGAGCTCCTTTCGTTCTCGGAGCTGAGAGCGAAGCTCGAGCTGCGTTTCGGGGAGGCGCAGTCCCTCCAGAACTATTATTCGCTGTTCACGAACAGGAGACAGCGTTTCGGGGAAAGTTTCGCTGCCCTCGGAGCAGATTTGGAAAGACTTTCGCGGCTTGCCTATCCCGAGTGCCCACATACCGTTCGCGATAAAATCGCGTGCGCGCAATTTATCTCTTCTCTCTCGGAGATGAATATTAAAAGAACTCTTCAGCTAGAGGGGATCACTTCTTTAAATATTGCCATTGAAAGGGCGAAAGCCATAAAATCGATTCAAGAAAGTTGTTTTGAGCAAAAGAAAGGGGGAAATTATTTTTCCTCAAAGAATAGGGAAGGAAATTCTTTTAATAAAAGAGGAGAAGGAGAAATTAGAAAAGATGCTCATGTAAATGCGAAGGGAAGAGATAGTAATTATAAGGGGGGAAATAAGTTTGTCAAAGGAAATAAATTTGACAAGAGCTACAACAAGGAATGTTGGCAGTGCGGGAAGGAAGGTCACTTTCGTCATGAGTGCCCGGCCGGTTCGGGAAACAAAGTCTAGTCGAGCTTGTCGGGGCGAGTTCGGCTGAAGGGTTGAAAGCCCCTGTTATTGAAAATTCTTTTAAGTTTTCTAGAATTAAGCGTAGTTCTGATATTTTCTGTTATCGCGGTAAAGTAAACGGGAGGAATTGTTTATTTAAAGTAGATACGGGCTCTGATGTGACAATTTTGAATTCGAATTTTGTGGAAGAAACGGAATTACTAGACGAAAATTGTTCTTTGAGATATCCCACGGGGGAGAGAATTTCTGTAAAATGTAAAGCAGTCGTGAAAATTCGGATTGGGAAGGAGTCCGTGGAATTCCCCTTGCTTGTCGCGGATATTTCCGAAGATTGCATTTTGGGGGCTGATTTTCTCGTGCGGCTAAAATTGGAGAATATTTTTGATCTTGCTTTCGGAAAGGGGTCCGAAAACAGATGTGGACGTCTGATCTATCCTAGTCTTCCCTCGAATTTGGAGAATCTTTTTGAGAAAGATTCCCTCGAGCTAAATGAAAGTCAAAAAAAGATTTTTCGGAAATTCTTACGCGATTTTCGAGATTTGTTTTCTGAGACGATAACCGCTGGGAATTGTAAAGTAGGGGAACATGTAATTAATGTGAAAGATTCTTCCCCCATTAAGCAGGTTCCCCGGAGAATTCCTTTCGAAATGAGACCCGAGGTGGACAAAACAATTATAGAAATGAAGGAAAATGGAATAATTGAGGAATCGACTAGTCCTTGGGTCTCTCCAGCAGTCCTTGTCAGGAAAAAAGACGGATCGTTAAGATTTTGTGTGGACTATCGAAAATTGAATTCAATAACGGTAAAAGATTCCTATCCTCTTCCAAGGATTGACGACATTTTGGATCAACTATCAGGTAACGTTTGGTTTACTACTTTGGATCTAAAGAGTGAGTACTGGCAGATAAAGATCCGCCCCGAGGACAGAGAGAAAACCGCGTTCTCTATTGGAAGGGGCTTGTGGCAATTTACGGTTATGCCTTTCGGACTTTGTAACGCGCCGGCTACCTTTGAGCGCATCATGGAGCAAATCTTAAACAAATTTATTCCGGGAAAATGTTTAGTCTATCTTGATGATGTTATTATTTTTGGCAAAAATTTTGAAGAAATGGTCAGTAACCTAGAAGAAATATTTCTTTGTCTGAGGAAAGTAAATTTAAAAATTAATCCTAGCAAATGTGACTTCTTTAGAAAAGAGGTTAAATATCTTGGCCACATTGTTTCTGAGAAAGGCATAACCACGGATCCCGAAAAAGTTGCGGCTGTAAGAGATTGGCCAGTACCCCTGAACAAGAAACAACTGCGAAGTTTCCTAGGCTTTTGCTCATACTATCGGAAATTTGTAAAGGGTTTTTCTGCTTTGGCGAAGCCGCTTTATGCGCTTACAGAGAACCAAGCTAAATTTGTTTGGAACGAGCAATGTCGCGCCTCGTTCGAGAAACTAAAACTTGCCTTGACGAGTTCTCCGGTCCTTTCTTACCCCACGGGAAAAGGAGAATTCCTTTTGGACACGGACGCGTCAGATGTTGGTATCGGGGCTGTCCTGTCGCAAAAATAGGACGGCGTTTATAAAGTTATTCCATATTACAGCCGAGTGTTAAATAAAGCTGAAAAAAATTATTGCGTAACCAGACGAGAATTATTAGCTATTGTCGAGTCGGTTCAGTCTTTTCATCAATATTTGTATGGACGCAAGTTTTGGGTCCGAACGGATCACATTTCTCTTAGGTGGTTGCTGTCTTTTAAGAATCTTGAGGGGCAGTTGGCCCGCTGGTTGGAGAGGCTACAGCAGTATGACTTCGAGGTCATGCACCGCAAGGGTACCTCTCATGAAAATGCTGATGGGCTTTCAAGACGCCCTTGTGCTGAAAAAGGCTGCCGCTATTGTGAAAGGATTGAAGTAAGAGAAAGTTTGGAAGGCGAGAGAGAAATCGGGAGAATAACTCTTTTCGAGGAGAAATCAGTAGATTGGCGTAGAGAGCAATTGGAAGATTCTGACATTTCTATTTTTCTTCGAGGAAAAGAGACGGGGCGTCGCCCTCTTAGGCAGGAGATATCGGCAGGGAGCCCCGTTGCTAAAGTTTATTGGACCTATTGGGACTCCCTCGTGGCGGAGGAAGGCGTTTTGTACAAAAAGTGGGTGTCTCCGAGTTTGAAGAGGGAAATTCTTCAACTGATAGTTCCCAAAGTCAGAATCCCTTGTGTGTTGGAGGAGGGCCACGATTCCTCAACAGGAGGCCATTTCGGGGTCAATAAGACCCTCGAGAAAATACGGAAACGATTTTATTGGGCTACATACAAGCAGGATGTAGAAAACTGGTGCAAATCTGGAGCCCGGATGGAGCCCGGTAACCCGCAGCAGCAGCTCGGGGTAGGGGAGGAAGCCGTCCAGCAAGACGCGGGTCTAGGGACCGCAACCCCTCCGCGTGGACTGGAGACGAGAGGTCTCTTGAGCACTGCCCTGCCTGAATGTCGGGACGACATTCAAGAAGAAGAAGGGGCTGTGTTACATTCGCGCTCGCCGCCCAGTGTGCTTCTTGTCGCGCGGGGTTCCCTAGCAGCGCGTCGTCGGCTGTTTAACAGCGATCGGCGTATTTGTGCCGGATCTATCTGGTGTTACGGACGTGTTTTCTCTGTACGCTGTTCCTAGCATTAAAGAGTTCCTTCAACCGATAACGGAGTATTTATTCCGCCTTGGCGGGGAGTGTCGCGAGAGTCAGTGAGTGTGTTTCTGTGTTGGCGTGGCTCGGCGCGGAGGCGCAACATGGCGTGGCTCGCCTCCGCGCCGAGCCACGCCAACACAGAAACACACTCACTGACTCTCGCGACACTCCCCGCCAAGGCGGAATAAATACTCCGTTATCGGTTGAAGGAACTCTTTAATGCTAGGAACAGCGTACAGAGAAAACACGTCCGTAACACCAGATAGATCCGGCACAAATACGCCGATCGCTGTTAAACAGCCGACGACGCGCTGCTACGGAACCCCGCGCGACAAGAAGCACACCGGGCGGCGAGCGCGGATGTAACAATATATATGCAAGTAGCGTTGAAAACTTAAACATTTTATTATTGATTAGAAAGTAAATTGATACATTATGTATTGTCTACATTCAATATGCGTAACTATCGTCAATTCACCATAGATATCGGCAAACAAGAAAAAAATTCCTAATTCCCTTCAGCTACACATGAACTTTAGCTACACGAGTATCTAAACACGACGACTCATCTTCAATACATCGTGTGTAATATTGATATGTATGAAACAGAACCTTTATAATCTAGAAAAATTATAATAAATAATATAATAATAACAATAATATAATAAATAATTGTTGAGATTAGAGCGCTCTGGTGTCAACATGCAGAAGTTGTGTGTGGCTTCGCTGTAGGCGGTTAGATATATATATTCACGCGTACGACTGTTCTCTGTGCTTGTT
The DNA here is from genome assembly GCA_901521435.1 of Crematogaster levior. NCBI lineage: Eukaryota > Metazoa > Arthropoda > Insecta > Hymenoptera > Formicidae > Crematogaster > Crematogaster levior. Next base: position 10,822 of record CABEGB010001447.1, on the reverse strand, counting down.
CCTTTTTAATTTTCCGTTTTATCTTACTTTATTACTTTCGAGCACATTCTTTCTGATATCCTTTTTGTGCAACATCATACTGCATTGTAAGAGCAAAGATCTGTGCATCAATAAAGGTTTCTTTGGTTACATTTCCACACGGCCTCAACAATAATACAATAAAATAAATAAATTCATAAATAAATAAAATGTGTAAACGTCAATTAAATGGTTTTGTGCACAAGTCTGTTTTAATAAATCATTTAAAAAAACATTTTATAAAATAAAATATAATGATCATAATAATTATAGTAATCGTAAAGTAATCGTTAGCGTAAGGAGCCTATTCTGTAACTAGTCGTTATTTAACGATATTTGTATGATAATGACTGTCTTGCGAACGATCGCTTTACGATATTTTACAAAAAGCTAAATCAAAAGTCTTTATTTAATTAATCAAATTATTTTTTACAATCTTTTTTCAACGTTTCATACGGATGTCACTAATATAGAATGTGCGCAATTTCTTCTTCAACAAACTTCGAAATCTAATCTTATTAAGATCTCAAAAGACGGGAAAATTTCTTCCGTTCAAAGTGTTCTGCAATGTCTGGAATAAGTGATAATCTTTCGATGGTGCGATATCAGAAGCGTGTAATAGATCTCAATTCTCTAGTCCAACTCTTTAAGTTTGTTTTGCAAAATGTGAGTTTTGATGTGTTATCCTGGTGATGATCTTTCGATTGACCAACCTTGAATGCTGCTCCTGGATTGTTTCTTTCAAATTATCCAATTACTCAAAAAATCATAAATGAAAAGGTCAAGCCATGTTCAAAAATAAACCCTCAAGATTTTGAATTTTTACAAATTTAAATGATTATCTAATAATATATCACTATGAAAAGTAACTGATATATTATACAAGGTGCCAGTTCAAAGTGAACATACATAAAGTGTATATTATCTAAATAAATTAATAAAATAAATAATATAATAAATTTAATAATATATTACCACGAAAAATAACTGATATGTTATTCAAGGTGCAAATTCAAAATGAACATACATACATAAGGTGTATATAAGTAAAATTGATTAAAATTTGACTCTAAGTGAAAGTACATAAGTGATATGTTATTCTTAGTGCACAAAATATAAAAGTCGTTTATTGAAGTTTGATTTGAAATTTATACAAGCCTGGACAATGAAAAATAGTTGTTTTTGTAATTCCTGAGTACTAATTTGTTAATGACTCGAAAAAAGAACATAGCGGCCTGCTCTCAAAAAACTTCGATGCGTTTCTCAGTATCCACTTAAGAATAATAATACTTACATTCCGATTCATCCGACACAACTTGCCTCTGACTATTCAATAAGTTAGTAGTACTGTTAAATATCAATCACATATGTCACCCTGCCCAGAGAGAGAGAGAGAGAGAGAGAGAGAGAGAATGCAGAGATTAATGCAAATATTTAAATTAATCATTATCAAAACACTGTTACATTTTATACATGCACTTTAAGAAGCATGTCACTTACATTTCAGAGTCAAATTGTGGTAAATTTTGTATCTATATTTTAACGATATTTATTTCGCACTTGTTTTTGAAATATTCGACTGGATGGATTAAAATGGTCCACCCTGTATATATATGTATGCACATGCATATGAAGTCAACAGAATATATGCAACAGAAATATAAATACGAGGTGTGTTTAAAAAAAAGGTGACTTTTCAAATTTCGCGGGCTACGTACATTCGATTGTCGAATTTTTTTTTTGTTATCTTAGTACCCGTGTCCCCAACATATGTTGACATTATCAGCTGTTTTGCATGTTTGGTTTGTTTTTTACAGATATAAAAGTTAGACGTGTTTTAGTGTGCTTGGCGATTTTTTGCTATCGAAAAAAATGGATCAAAGAATCTGTATTAAATTTTGTGCGAAAAATAAAATTAAGTGCTCTGACGTACTTAAAATGTTGACTGCGGCATTTGGCGAGTCTACTCTGAGCAAAAAAAATGTTTACAAGTGGTATAAGCTCTTCACAGAAGGTCGAGAAGATGTTAATGACGATGCTCGCCCTGGACGCTCCAGCACGTCAACAACCGATGACAACGTCGAAGCAGTGAAGAAAATTGTTATGGAGAATCGTCGAATCACTATTAGAGAAGTTGCTGAGGATGTCGGCATATCGGTTGGCTCATGCAATGCAATTTTTTCGGATATTTTGGGCATGAAACGTGTGGCGGCGAAGTTTGTTCCGAAATTACTGAATTTTGACCAAAAACAACGTCGCCTAGACATTGCTCATGAGCTGTTGAATGCCGTCAACGACGATCCAGATTTGCTCAAAAGGGTCATAACTGGTGACGAATCATGGGTATATGGCTATGACGTCGAAACCAAAGCCCAATCATCCCAATGGAAGCAGCCAGAAGAGCCAAGACCGAAAAAAGCTCGTTAAGTTAAGTCAAATGTGAAGGTTTTGCTCACTGTTTTCTTCGATTACAATGGCGTGGTGCATCGTGAGTTCTTGCCATGCATACGGTCAATAAGGAATATTACCTTGAAATTATGCGCTGTTTACGTGAAGCAATACGAAAAAAACGCTCCCGGAATTGTGGAAGAACCAGTCATGGATATTGCACCACGATAATGCCGCCAGCTCACACGTCGTTGCTTGTTCGCGATTTCTTGGCCAAAGTCAACACCGTAACCATGCCTCAGCCACCGTATTCACCGGATTTGGCCCCCTGCGACTTTTTCTTGTTCCCAAAACTGAAAAGACCCATGAAAGGACGGAGATTTGCCACGATTGAGGAGATAAAGACCGCATCGCTGGAAGAGCTCAAGGCCATACCAAAAAGCACATATCAAAAGTGCTTCGAGGATTGGAAAAAGCGCTGGCACAAGTGTATAATATCTGAGGGGGATTACTTTGAAGGGGACAAAATAGATATTGATGAATAAATAAATATTTTTCGAGAAAAATAAAAAGTCACCTTTTTTTTTGAACACACCTCGTACATACATACATATGTATATATACAGAGTGTCCCATATATATATATACATACATATATATATATATAATATATTATTATTATATTATATTATTATTAATTATGTATAATACTAATATAATGTAAGACTATCAAGTCACATTTGTACTAATATTTTTATGTTTTTATTTCTTTAAGCATGGACAGCTTATGCTTGGAAGCAGCCGAAACATCAGAATTACGGCAAAAAATTTTTAATTTAGAAAAACTTCTTCGTGAAGCTCAGACAACGCAATACCAAGCAGAGGTGCAGCCTCCGCAGCCACAACCTCAACCACAACCGCAGCCGCAGCCGCAACCGCAATTGCAGTCGCATCTGAATCAAAATAACAAGGAAGTGACAAAACGTAAGTAAATATACTCAGACCAGTTCTAACCATTTGTGTTTATTTTTTTATTTATTAATAATATTATATATTTTTTACAGAGAAACGTTGGCAGCGTGGAGGGCGTGGTCGTAGCCGTGGTCGTGGCCGTGGCCGTGGTCGTGGCCGTGGCCAAAGAAACAAAATATTTACACAAAATATATATTTATAAAAGTTATTAAAAAATTTTTATATCCTGTAAGTAAAAGAGGATATTAAAATAATAAAATAAACTATAAAATTGAATTCTTTACTTACCTCACAATTTTAATTATACTTTTGGAATTATAAAACATTACTTACCGCATTGTTTCTTGTTATTATGTATATCATATGTAGTAATATAATATAGTGCACATAACTATAACATAAAATACTATTATTAAACGAAATGAAATATAATATATACAGGATGAAAATGCTGAAAGACAAGAGAGGACGCATTTTTAATTTTTTTTTTATCTTATGTCTTTTTATAATTGTCTTATTGTCTTTTTTTCCACTTTTTACTTAATTTTTAATTTTTTGTAAATAATTTTTAATTTTATATTTTTACATTATTTGTTTTTCTTTTTTAGTTTAATCAGGTAAATCAGAGATATTATTATTGCAAATACAATAATAATGTCGCCGCTAATAATCTAGTTTTCGTTTATCGACGTCACTTACTGTCGATCGATTATCGACGTCACTTACTAATATAAAAATAAAAAATTTAATTAAAAGACTTAGCTCTGCAAAATATGCTATTTTAAAAATTAGCAGCGCTAAGTCTTTTAATTAAATTCTTTTATTTTTATATTAATTTTTAATTTTTATGTACATTTTTATATTTTTCCATTAATTTTTAATTTTTAATTTTTTGTAAATAATTTTGAATTATATATTTTTACATTTTTTTTTTAATTAAACTTTCAAACTATTTTTATTTAATATAATTTTTCTTTTAATACATATATTCGAATTTTTAAAAATATATATTTTATTTCCAAAAGTTTTATAAAGTTGGAGTGTTCGCGAGCGAACGAAGGCCTCCGCCAAGCCCTCATCACGCTGCATTGCATCGCCTGTGTTGCATGGCCTGTGCAACACAGGTGGTGTAATGCAGCAATGATATACGTGGAGAGTAGCGGCAGTGATGTGTGTTCTATCGCACGCATTACTGTCGTTGCTCTCCAGTCACGCTGTACGCGGGACTTACGTCCCGCTATCAATACATCATAGAACTTAGCCGCGCTCACGCGGAGCGCGCTCAAGTAGCGAAACGGCGGCGCTGCCGCCTTCCTAAACTCAAAAAGCCTTGTCATCGTCCCCAATTATTTATTTGGAATTATATTTACGTAGATATATTTATATAGAATTTTCCGGGCTTTTCTGGAGTGTTCTTTTTATGTCGTCATTTCCTTCAAGAGGAAATGACGACAGGAAAGAACATTCCAGAAAAGCACAGTATAAAAACGGACGCGAAGTGGGGACGAATGCCAGTCTACTTTGAGCACTTCGAGTACGACCCGCATTTTCACAGTTTTCTAAATCGCACGATAATTCGCACGCATTATCTCGGATAATCGCCTGTTATCCGATCTCGTCGGTTTTTGCGGCAGCAAAGTCGCTCTCTTTGCTGCGCTTATTACGCGCGCGTCTTGGAGTCGCTTGCTCCACGCGTTTGCGGCCTCTTTATTCGCACCAGTACGTCACAACTTGTTCGCTTTCGGTCGCGTTGCGCGCTCCTCACACCGGACTTACATTGTCCGATCCGTGTTCTGTGTCGCGCTCTGAAAGTGTGTGAGTGATTAAGATTGTGTAAATAACTTTGTATATAGCATTTTTATTAACTGTGACTTTTTAAATATACTTTGTTAGCTATTGAACAAAACTTGCGTGTGTGAGTCATTTCTGTGTGTACGTGTCCGTGACTTTTCCGTCTCTCTCTCCTCCACGGCTCCATTCCGTACCGAACATGGAGCAACGTTGTAATACCATAATTTTTTAAAAATTAAAACAATTATGTATAATTTTTTGTAAAAATATTAAATTTTTTTTTTAAATAGCATAATTTCTCGATGTCAATATTTTAGTCGGATATAATAAAAAAAAATTATTTTTAATATTATTTTATAACATTTTTTATTAAAATATTTTTATAAATTTTTTTTTTACTTAGCACAATTTGTTGATATCATTATTTTTGTAGAATGTATAATTAAATAACTTATAGTTTTTTTATGGTTTAAAAGAAACCATTTTGTTTGGATTAAAATAACTTATGTGTGTAGATTAAAATTACACTATTTTGGAAAGATAGGTTTTTGGATAGGTTTATTAATAGTTTTTTTAGAATTAATAATAATATACTATTTTGCAAAGATACTTTTTGACGCGGACTTAGCACCTTTTTTTTACCTTTTTTAAAAAAGGTAATTTTTTAAAGAGATATCACTCTTTTTTTGTACACAATTTTTAAATAATGAAATATTAATCACAATTTTGTTCAATCAACATTTGAGCGAACTTTTCCCGTTCGAAAGATGTTAAAATAATCGATCTTATTTCAAGTTAGTTGATAAGTAATCGGCAAAATAAGTGACTACTGATAACTGTTATCATGTACTAAATTGAGGGTATGTGATGACACTTTTTCTGATTACAAACAACCTGTCAAAGATATGATTGCATGAATGTTCACGAGTTGCCAAATGATGATGAGATATGGATAAAGATTGCAAATGTAACAGCAAAAATTGTCTGGAGTTACTCATGTATAATAAATGTATACGATTGCTATGCTAACATTTGCTATCGACATTGAATATGACACGGTAATACCAGAAGAGAAACATCAACAAATTATTAACACTGAATTAAACAGATTGAGAACGCTAACTATAGTAAAGGACCACTGAACAGATAGAACACGTTCCTCTGAACAATGTAACATAGAACAATTTCTGAAACAATGTAATATAGAACATATATATATTTTTTTTACAAAATCACTTTCAGATAAAGATGTTTTCATTCGCTAAAGTTTTTAACTCAAAATAATTAAACAGACGATTAGAAATTATACGAACGTTTATTTTTATGGGATGATTAAATAACTAAGTAAAGATGTTCATCGCTTGGCAGTATGTACATCGTCAAATCCTTTGTGAAAATGTGCCGCTTTAAGATGGAATCATTCCTCGGTTTCTTTTCATCTGGACACCCATGCGCCGATTGTGATTGCCTTGTGAAGCCTTGTATACAGTTTTCTTTCTATTAACCAGGCCGTTTTTATCTTGCTTTTGAACCTTTGGACTTGCCTTAAAAAAAATTGTAATGCGAATCAGTGATAAAAGTTTTATTAGATAGTCAAAATATTACCAAAGCTTTTCTGTGACATATGAACAAGCAAGAAATATGATTAAACAAGAAACGCAATTAAAGTAGTTATATATGTATATTCACTAGTATCTAATTAAATTGTATTAAATATACTATTCAATTAATATTACATTTCAGATACCACTGGAATATAATAGATCAATATTTCAGTGAACGTATGTAAATACAAATAATATATTTCTATAAAGCAATGATTTTATACATTTATCAAATAAAAACAAAAGTTTCTTATTTTGTCTATTATCACGTCATTATCTATTATCTATCTATTATTATATTTATTATCGTTTTAATAGCTTAATGAAATTGATTTTAAAGAAATTTACACAAATAAATTTGCAATTTACCATTTATATCCTGTGCATTTTTACCATCTATTGCGGATTGTTTTCGCTGTTCATCTTTAGCGCATAATTTCTCTGGGTTTTGTACAAAATGATTATTCTATACAGGTTTCTCGTTTTCATTCTCAATGTCATCCTTCGATCTGGCATCATTTTTATCGCGTTTATGAAATACCTGCATAATAAATTTGTTACTTAGGCAACAAAATTCACAAATAAATAAAATTAAAATTAAAAATATAAAATATTTAAACTAATCCTCGGAGTGGTGAAAGGCCTAGAATCTATTTCTGTAGAATCGTCTGGTGCGCTACCACGAATGTCATGACTATCATATGTGTGTCATCATATTCATCAGCGACAAGGCTGTACTTCTCATAAATATTCCACGATTTTTTAATTTCAGACTTGTTCAACATTTGTACTTCTGTACTTATCTTTCCTAGAAAAAAAATATATTGTAACAGGAATATTAAAATTTATGAATTTTGCACAAATTCAAGACTTACTTTTTTCTCATCTCTAACATGTCCTAACGTAAAGTTCACTGTCATAATTTCGAAATCATTGTTGTAAGAAATATTTAATTCTTGAAAATTGTTAGAAAGATTTACAACAACCGAGTTTATAGCAGCCGACGTTTTCTAAAAGAATGTAAAGAACATTACATTTATTACATTTCTTCGCCCCTCACCGCGGCCCTTCTTTCCACACTTCCAGAGCGTCGCTAGCGCGATCTGATGTCGAATGCCTCAACCGTAAAATCTGAGCAGTCGACGACGACGATGACGACGACGTTTCTTAATTGATATTTTTCACATTTTGACTTTGCGTTGTAATAACTCGATTTATAGAGCATGTAGCCCAAAAGTAAAAACACGTTTATTATGAAATTCGACCCCGCTCTATCGATTAAGATTACTTAGAACTCAATCCGTTGAGCGGATATATGAAAACTAGAAATATTGAGTGCTCTTAAACTGTCCGATTCGCGTAAAGAGACACGGTAGTGTCTTGTGCTTATGCGGACTTAGCACAAGATACTACCGTGTCTCTTGATACATAATTTTATAACACACGAAAATGGCAGTACCTCAATTATTGATAAACAATTTTATTCATATAGTTTGTTGTATACTTACCCTTTTAATTCAGGTGACTTGAATATTTTTAAAATTGATAATATTTCTAGTGACTTAAAACTTTGGCGAATAACAAACGTGCATTGTAAGACTTTTGTTTTTCCATATAATAATTGTTATGTTTCATTTCTTATTTTACATACGTCATAGATAATATAATTTGCTATATGATTATATGATAATAGTTAAACTATTATATATTCTTGTAGCAGCATTTTCGACAAACGTAACCAGATTAAACATTTGTAATATTTATTTTTTTAAATACATTGGTACAATTATTCTTTATTAAATGTATTTTATTTTCTTTTTAAACGTCTTTAACACGTCAGTTAGACGTCTTTTGTTGAGACTTTTTTAATTATAATATCACGTTTTTTTGACGTAATAAAATGACGTCAATAAGATGTGACATAATCACGTGATATGTACGTTAGAATCACGTTATTTTTATGTTATAATTGACGTAATTGCGAACCAAAAACGTCACGTCATTATCACGTGACCTTGCTAGCTAGGGAAATCGCGTTTTCCCGTCGAGGGATGCGGCGTTTTCTCGTCCGGGAAATCGCGATTTTTTTTTTTTCGAAACGGATTCGCGTTTTTTCTTTCAGGGAGCGACGACGTTGGGGCGGCGGGGAGCGACGACGGTATAAGAGCGTTTCAATTTGATTCGACGCTCGATTCATCAGTTATTCTTCGAATGGACAACAGCGATGCGGACACAGCCGCAATAAGTGATACGGATAACTTGTTTCGCGACGAGGAGTTATCGTCGATTTTATTTGCGATAAGCGATACGAATAACTTGTTTTACGACGAGGAGTTATCGTCGAGTTCATTCGCGATCAAACGCGATCGAGGAGATTCAAAACGTGCGTTGAAGAAGGACGCTCGATGGAATTTGTCGACTTTTCACTTGAGACGAGAGATTGGTGTTCAGAGTGCGAGAGAAATTGTGGATAGAAACGACGAGCGTGTAGCTGTAGAGTGAGAGAGTATACGGAGAGAGTACCAACGAAGAATCGGGAGATTCGACAACGAGCGGCGAAATTTAGAATACTGACGGATAACGAAGGTTGGACATTGTGGTTGTCGAAGTCTAAGCCATCGTAAAATGGATGCGAACGATCTTCTCGAGATCGCGACGAACGTCGTCGACGCGGACGATCGTCGTGCGTGGGAGCGGCGGTGCGATGAGTGTCTGGAATCGTTGCGAGAGGAGTGTCGTCGACGAAACAACGTTGGAATGGCGCATTCTTTGGTGGCTCGAATAGCACGATTGAAAGGTATGAGAGTCGAGTTGCGGCGACGTTTCGAGCGCGTGGGCGCTGGGTACGTTGATAGAGAAGGACACTCGTGGGTGGAGATCGATACAGCGTTCGAAAATTTTCGCGAGAACAGCATAGAGAGTTACGGTCTCGATCCTACTCACTATTACACGTTACCGGAATACACGTGGGACGCTATGCTGAAATAGACGAGCGTTCAATTTGAACTTCTGTGTGACATCGATATGGTGATGTTCGTGGAACGCGGCGTACGCGGCGGTTTGAGTCAATGTTCACACAGGTACGCGCGAGCCAATAACAAATATCTCTCGACGTACGGTCCGTCGAAACCATCGACTTATCTGATGTATTATGATGTAAATAATTTGTAAGGTTAGGTGATGTGCGAGCCGTTACCGTATGCGGATTTTCAGTGGGTCAGTCACCAACCCTGAGAGTTTTGACGTAATGTCCATATCGTTGGACTCCGCCGTCGGTTACATTTTGGAGGTACCTCGTTTATCCGCGAGAGCTCCACGACGCCCACGCGGATTTCCCATTTTGTCCGATGTGCCTCCCGGTAAGTGATACGATAAGCGATACGATAAGCTTCTAGCCACGCTGTGCGATAAGTCCCGTTACGTAATACACTATCGCAATTTGCAACAGTGTATGCGACACGGATTGCATTTGACTAGGATTCATTGCGTCCTGCGATTCGCGCAATCCTTGTGGCTTCGCGTACATCGAACAGATTCGCGCTCAGATTCGCGCGAGCAATGAGTTCGAGAGAAACATATACAGCTTATGAACAGCGCGGTGATTTGGGAAAATCATGGACAACGTGCGCGATCACGTCGACGTGTGTCTAGTGACGCGCTGGGAGGGAAGATTTGGCGCGGAGGCGATGATCGCCAGACCGAATTTTCACAGTCGAAGCGTTTTCACCAAGAACTTACTAGCCGTACGAACTGCGCAAGCTCGAAGTAAAACTCAACAAATCCATTTACGTTGGCATGTGTATCCTCAATATATCCAAAACGCGTCTCTACGAATTCCACTACGATTACGCCTTGTCTCTGTATCGAGATAACTGCAAAATAATGTACACGTATACCGACAGTCTGATATACCTTCTCGAGTGCGACGACGCGTACAAGGATATAAAACGTTCCTTAGAGAGATTCGACACGAGCGATTATCGCGAGAGAAACGCGTACGATATGTCACGCGTCAACAAGAAAATCCCCGGTCTGATGAAGGACGAGAA
>CABEGB010001446.1:0-75028 GCA_901521435.1 Crematogaster levior | reverse complement strand
TGATGGATCTACGAGGGAATGATGAATGATGTTACATGACCCGGGAGATAATGTCGTTCTTTCTGGCCATTTTTTTACCTTAAAATGTCTCTGTCGATCTCTACTATCCCATAAACATAAATAACAAGGGTACTTAGTGAATCCTGACTGTTGTCCCAGTAACATTGAAATGATTTTCTTACTTCTGGGTCTTACTATGCTTACTAGATGTTTTCGGGTTCGGTGAATCCGAATCCAATATCCATATAGCTCCATAGGCTCAAGATTTAGCTGTAACCTCAATAAAAAACTCAAAACCCTCGGTCGAGGATGCTAATTGTCCAATCAAAGTAACCTAAGGTATACAGTGCACTAAAATCTGTAATGACCTTGTTTTCGATTCATATTAAGATCGAAATGTAGATGTAGTGTTTCTTCGTGTGTTTGCAATCCAGGGCACCTCCACGTGGTTGACGGTGGGCAACGGAGTAATTCCGCGATCCGGCAGAGACCCTGGATAACGGCGTCTGAGCCGTCATGGCAAACACACGAAGTAGAACTACGATGCAGGGATTCGGTAACCCAGTATCGGCGGCTGGTCAGGGTGGGAAAGCGGGCCCGCAGGCGTCGTCATCATACGACCGCAGCTCTGCAATGGTTGGTGACTTGGCTGTTGCAGAGTATGAAGTGACAAGAAAAAAAGGAAACAGATCGTCTGAAAGACATTTTTGTGAAAACAATCGAAATTGTTTTTGTTACATATGCAGTAAATTTGAAATTATTTCCATGCGAAAAGAAATAGATGACGATATAAGGCAATCATATGAAGAAGTATTTGGTCTGCCTATTGCTCAACATATTAACTGGGTTCCAACTATAATATGTAATTCTTGCAGGGTAATGTTGAACAGGTGGAAAAGAGATAAAAATACAGATTTCATAAAGTTCATCATTCCGGCAGAATGGAATCAACCTTATGATAAAAGTGATTGCTATTTCTGCTTGAATGAAGTAAAAGGATTCACTTCAAAGACCAAAAAGAAAATCATTTATAATACCGTCAGCTCTGTGACTTTTCCTGTATTAGTGGACGCAAATAAACAAACAGTGAAGAAGACATCCATAGATGTAGAAATGATGGAAACGGAGGATGTATGTGATGAAAAAAACAGTCAGACAGAAGATGACAGTGGAAGCGACAGTGATTACTCATCTACAAAGAAAAATGTAGCCCCGAAATTAATCACACAACCAGAATTAAGTGACCTTATCCGCGACTTAGGTCTGCCAAAAGATGGTGCAGAATACTTGGCTTCTTTCTTGAAGGAGAAAAACCTTTTGACGTCTGATACCAAAGTTTCTTTATATCGAAATCGAGACTATTCTTTTCGCCAATTTTTTGTGACAGAAGATGATATCGTATTTTGTAATAATGTAGAAGGACTGATTAATGAATTAAAACCAAATAGTTACAGAGCAGAAAACTGGAGACTTTTCATAGATTCCTCCAAGAGAAGTCTGAAGGCGGTACTACTCCACAATACTAATATTTACGCTCCAGTCCCTATTGCTCATTCAACTGTTATGCAGGAAAAGTATAACAATATGCAGGTCCTTCTAGAAAAAATAAATTACGAGGGTCATCGATGGCAAATATGTGGAGATCTGAAAATCATTTCAATGTTACTGGGACAACAGTCAGGATTCACTAAGTACCCTTGTTATTTATGTTTATGGGATAGTAGAGATCGACAGAGACATTTTAAGGTAAAAAAATGGCCAGAAAGAACGACATTATCTCCCGGGTCATGTAACATCATTCATCATTCCCTCGTAGATCCATCAAAAATCCTAATACCTCCTCTCCACATTAAACTTGGTCTAATGAAGCAGTTCGTCAAAGCTCTTGATAAAACCGGTAAATGCTTCCAGTATTTGCAAACGAAATTTCCCAAACTTTCAGAGGCTAAAATAAAAGAAGGAGTGTTTGATGGACCCCAAATCAGGAAAATGTTCAAGGATATTCACTTCACCAATCACATGAATGTATTTGAAAGAGCAGCATGGCTTAGTTTTCGTTCAGTTGTACAAAATTTCCTTGGAAATAGGAAAAGTCCAGCTTATAGAGATATCGTTACTGATTTAATAAAAAACTACGAGAAACTTGGCTGTTTAATGAACTTAAAACTTCATTTCCTCGACTCCCATATAGATAAATTCCCTGCTAACCTAGGACATTTTAGCGAGGAGCAGGGTGAACGTTTCCATCAAGACCTTAAAATAGTGGAAACTCGTTATCAAGGTCGATGGGATGTGAACATGCTGGCAGACTACTGTTGGATGATTAAGAGAGATACGGAGCATAGCAAAAAACGTAAAAAAAGGCCTTTACATCGCTCATTCGAAGACAAAAGAACACGTTATAGCAGTAAGAAAGAAAATAGTTAGCTCTTTATGCTATAGTAGCCATAATTATATCAAACAGCCCTTCTCAGGACTAAATGATATACTAAATCCGATCGTGCAACCTCCTCGCGGTGTATATCGGGTAACGCTAATGCCGACGGTAAGTTTGATTCATATAGAAAATAAACATGGGATAAGTTAACGTATGAATCGAAAACAAGGTCATTACAGATTTTAGTGCACTGTATACCTTAGGTTACTTTGATTGGACAATTAGCATCCTCGACCGAGGGTTTTGGGTTTTTTATTGAGGTTACAGCTAAATCTTGAGCCTATGGAGCTATATGGATATTGGATTCGGATTCACCGAACCCGAAAACATCTAGTAAGCATAGTAAGACCCAGAAGTAAGAAACTTTTTTTCAATGACTTCCTAAAGTTAGAAACCTGAATCTCTGTTGTTGATCTGGTTTCGAGCTTATGGTATCATTGGATTATGGGGTTTTAGTGTGCATGGGGTATAGGAATTATGGGGCTAAGAGTGTACGGGGTTACCTGGGTTAGAAATACTTTACTAGCAGATATTTCATGTTTTTCGGTATTTTTGGGCCTATTTTTTTAGGTTATGGCTAAACCTAGACCCGATGGAGCTATATAGACCCTCGATTTGGATTCAGCGACCCCAAAAACGTATAGTAAGCATAGTGAGACCCCCAGGTCAGAAACTTTTTTTTTTTTTGTGGGGCTGTGTTATTTATGTATCAACTTAGTTAGAAAGAGGTAACATAACCCATAAGTATTTCTGTATTTTTTAAATATTCTAATATATTCTTTATAGAATTCCTTTCTTAAACTAAGAGGATTCTTTTAGCATTTTATTTTAGAGGAAGATATAAAAGTAAAAAAATATTCTTAAGATAAGAATTTTAGACACAATTTTTTCTTTAGCGGTACTCAAAATTTTAATTTACAGTCATTATTATAAAATAATATCAATGTATATTATAAAATATACATCTTATAGTATCACATGATGTGGTGTCTTTCGTTTGCTTATTACTTAAGCTTATTATTTATTATTTATTATTTATTATTAGTGATATTTATACATACCCAAACCATTAAATTAAATTCATTTTTGTATTAAGGAGGAATATCACTGTAAAAGATTGAAAAAATTCGATTTTTATTTTTTTCGATTTTATTCTTAAAATATAAATTTTTAAGAAAATGTTTACTAAAAATTATATATAAATTCGAAGAATTGACGAAGAATACACCACTTTGAATCGGAGTAGATCAAATGGTTGAGCCGACCGCGCGAACGATTCACCTATTGTTTTAAGAAAAATGGGGCTAACTTCATAGACTAACTAAAAACTGCGCAACACTGGTGCACACTTGAGTGCAATAGGTGAAATTTAGAGCGTTTCCGATTGGGGTGCACTGGCTGCACTTAGTGTCAGGCGCGTGTTCGATTAGCAGTGCCAATGCGCACTTGGCTAATGTCACGTGTTCGTTTGAATGCACGACACTAGCGTAGTGCGCACTAAGTGGCACGAGATATTTTGACGGTGCCAGTTCAGTGCACTGGATGCATGCAAGCACTAGTGCATTCTTTTAAACGATAACGAACAAAGTTTCAAATTCGACGAAATGAGCAATTCGGATTTGGCTCTCTTTATGATTCAGTATGGTATTATATGATCCAACAATTCCACAGAAACTGCACTCGACATTTACTTTTTCCATTATGAAAATGCTTTCAACCCTAAATGAAAAATATCAAATATTAGTAAAAACTCAAAGGTTAGATTAAAATTTTTTCATTTGTGTCATTGCATGTAATTTATTGCATGCAAGTGTGTACAATTATTGAAATACGTGATATTCTTGATCATCTTATATATTATTTAATTAATTATAGTAAAAATCATTACTTAACTGAACACGAGATGTCGAGGTTACTTTTTCGTTCTTCCCGCGACCTAATCAACTCAAGTGGCACTTGCACTGAAACTTTCGGCATGTTGTTTTGCACTTGCACTATTCAGTGCAACCCATGGAACTTGTCCAGTGTTGGTGTGAACTGAGTGCGCACTAACTTTTTCCCAATCGAAAACGCTATTAGTAAGTAAAAAGATTTTTAATTTATCGGTGTTACGAAATAATGTACCTCTTCTGTTAATCCAAAGGAAATCCTAAAGATTTTACTATACGTTCGAATGAAGGAAAGACATGAACAAAAAAAGATAAAGAAAAAGAGAGAGAGAGGGAGGGGATAAAGAAGACAAACAGATACTCCGTCTCGCGAGTACACCACAGACTTCTATACCCCAGCGAGAAATGACCCATCGAATCGACATCAAATCGACGTCGAAATCATCGATATTTTACCGAATCGAAATAATGATCGAAATTTAAAGTTCATTTCGAAGTGTATGTTTTATGACATTTTTTAAAGATAAATATTATTTGTGATACGTATTCATCATCAAGATCTTAAATAAGCAAATTTTATGTTTTTTAGTAAAATATCGATATTTCATCATTTCGATATCATTTCGATATTATTTTGCTTCTTACATATGAAGTTTTTATCATTAATAGTGTTATACACTACTAAAAAAAAAATAGGGAACACTTTCTAGACACCAAAAATTAGGCTATTTTCAAATGGCTGTAGCTCGGCGAAAAACCATCATAGATAAAAAATTAAAAAAGCATTTTGAAGCTTGAAGTTTCAACTTTAACGCTGTATCGACAGATTTTTAAAGTTTTTTTAACTTCCTTGTCTTATGCAGTAAAAAAGCACATCTTGTTTTGTTCCTTAAAATTTCGCATTTTTGACACTTTGCAGCTCGACAAACGAATTTTTTTCGAGCAATTCAAGCAAAGCCTCATAAACTACAACATTTTGCCTACAGAATACTTTCTTTAAAATTTCTCTACGATTTTTTTTTGACCGAGTTACACAACTTTGAAGCTAAACCTGCACTTTTTACAAATGATATTCGTACTCTGTGAAAAATCATCGCAGATAAAAAATTAAAAAAGCATTTTAAAGCTCGAAGTTTCAGCTTTAACGTGCTATCAATGGATTTCGAAAATTTTCTCAATTTCTCAGTGCTATGCCCCCCAAAAAATACATTGTTTTTTTCTTAAAATTACGTATTTTTGACAGCTTGTAGCTCAATAAAAAATTTTTTTCTCGACAACTGCAATGAAAGTGCCATAAAGTATGACATTTTCTCTACAAAATGCTTTTTTTTAAATTTTTTCCTACGATTTTTTTTGACCTAGTTGCAAGACTTCAAAGAAACACATTTTTTACAGTACATTTTTCCGAAAAATGACGTTTACCGCCGACGTTAGCATTACCCAATGTGCACCACGTGGAGGTTGCCGGTCGGATTTTTGCACATCGTGTGTGTGTGTGTGTGTGTCACAGCAGAGATAAGGACCCCGCAGTTCGTCACTTCTGCAGTATTTAATGACTCCAAACCCTCTCTGCTCTGTGTGTGTGTGTGTGTGTTTGTGTGTGTGTGGTGTGTGTTTTTGGTTTTGGTTGTGTGTGGTTTGGTGGGTGGGGGTGTGCGTGTGTGTGTGTGTGTGTGTGTGTGTGTGTGTGTTCAATATTGTGTATTTCCTCCTCTGTTTAGATAATGATGCCTATATGTAAACATATAGTAGTATTTGTCTAAAGAGAATCTCTTTTTAGACAAAGGTGACTATATGTAAACATTGCATGCTCAATACAATATGTTTAGTACGCCAGCGATTCTCGCAGTGTGATAAGCGACACGAAATTTTCAAAATGCCGCGTAGACATTTATCGGCAGTAGAAGTTGCACGCATAATCGCGCTTTTGCAAGAAGGTTTTAGTATGCGTTATGTGGCGCAAGGTATTGGTGTATCCGTGTCCGTAGTGAGTAGAGCTTGGTCACGATATCAAAACACGGGAAATTACACGAGACGTGAAGGCAGTGGTCGTTCTCGAATAACGACAAATAGACAAGATCGAGACATTGTTCGTTGTGCACTAGAAAGACGAATAATTACCGCAAGAAGTATTCGCGATGATATTCATTTGCGCCATGTATGTGAACAAACAATTCGCAACCGTTTGAGAGAAGCCGGTCTTCGTTCTCGTGTTCGTGCGCAAGTACCAAGCCTCACACTTGTACATCGCCAAGTACGTTATCAATTTGCGCGCGATCACATAAATTGGACCGCAAGGGATTGGAGAAATGTATATTTCTCCGATGAATCACGTTTTTGCCTTTATGGCAATGATGCTCGTATACGTACTTGGCGTCGACGAAATGAACGCTAAGATCGACGTTGCGTTATGCCAGTACGATCTCATAACGGCGGTTCCGTGATGGTGTGGGGATGTATATCACTTACAAGACGAAGTGATCTAGTGATCCTGCCACCTCCGACAATGACGGGTGTTCGTTATATCAACGACATTCTACGACTACACGTTTTGCCATTAAATCGAAGCTGTCGGAACTTAATTTTCATGCAGGACAACGCTCGTCCTCATACGGCGAATGTAACGCGGCGTTTTTTTGAACGACACACTATTAGATTGTTAAATCATCCCGTCAATAGCCCGGACTTAAATCCGATCGAGCACATTTGGGATGAAATGGAACGACGATTAAGGCGTTGAACAGCCGCTAAATTAAGAAGAGTTGGGAGGAATTTTAACACAAATTTGGCATGACATTCCGCAGGATCGGATTGCAAGATGCATCAATAATGCGAGAACGCTTGCAAGCGGTAATTGATCAGAGAGGAGGAAATACACAATATTGAACATACACACACAAAGCAGAAAGGATTTGGAGTCATTAAATACTGCAGAAGTGACGAACTGCGGGGTCCTTATCTCTGCTGTGACACGCACGCACGCACGCACGCACGCACACAATGTGCAAAAATCCGACCGACAACCTTCACGTGGTGCACATTGGGTAATGCTAACGTCGGCGGTAAACGTCGTTTTTCGGAAAAATGTACTGTAAAAAATGTGTTTCTTTGAAGTCTTGCAACTCGGTCAAAAAAAATCGTAGGAAAATTTAAAAAAAAGCATTTTGTAGAGAAAATGTCATACTTTATGGCACTTGCATTGCAGTTGTCGAGAAAAAAATTTTTTATTGAGCTACAAGCTGTCAAAAATACGTAATTTTAAGGAAAAAAACAATGTATCCTTTTGGAGGCATAGCACTGAGAAATTGAGAAAATTTTTGAAATCCATTGATAGCACGTTAAAGCTGAAACTTCGAGCTTTAAAATGCTTTTTTAATTTTTTGTCTGCGATGATTTTTCACAGAGTACGGATATCATTTGTAAAAAATGCAGGTTTAGCTTCAAAGTTGTGTAACTCGGTCAAAAAAAATCGTAGAGAAATTTTTAAAAAAGCATTCTGTAGGCAAAATGTTGTAGTTTATGAGGCTTTGCTTGAATTGTTCGAAAAAAATTCGTTTGTCGAGCTGCAAAGTGTCAAAAATGCGAAATTTTAAGGAACAAAACAAGGTGTGCTTTTTTACTGCATAAGACAAGGAAGTTAAAAAAACTTTAAAAATCTGTCGATACAGTGTTAAAGTTGAAACTTTATGCTTCAAAATGCTTTTTTAATTTTTTATTTGCAATGATTTTTCGCCGAGCTACAGCCATTTGAAAATAGCCTAATTTTTGGTGTCTGGAAAGTGTTCCCTATTTTTTTTTTAGTAGTGTATATGGCTACTGTGTGCAATTCTGTAACTCGTTATGCAGTGTCATCATTACATTGTCGTTGCGCAGCTTTCTTACGGTATTATTCACGAAATATTTTTTATACATATTTAATTATGTACATGATTATTTCATTTATTGAGAAGAAATAAACAGACGTCAATATAATTATGACAGAAGATATTTCTCTTAATAGTGTTGTTTAAAAAAGCGTGTGCATTCGGAACGCGGCTTGCGGAACACAAGTCTCGAGAGAGGAGTGGGGAGTCGAAGCACACCCTGACGCGTGACGCGTATTACCGCACATTATTATCTCGCACTAAGATGGCGACGTGTCTTCGGACGGAGTCAAAGAGTCGTTGGTTTTGTGCGTACACGTAAATTGGTTACCAGTGTAGAGTTTATTGTACAGTGAATTTGAATCCGTGTTGGCATCTGGGTATATATCATCGTTGTCAATGGGACACGAATTTATTCTAAGATCATAAAGATCTGCATGTCATCGTCATTGGAACACGAATCTGTAAATACACACATACAGTCCACCAAGTTTTGTCTCAACAAAAAAATATATATATATATACAGGGTGACCCATTTTAATCTATGGACCCCAATTCCTCCGAATGTATGCATGGTACGAGAAAATGTTTCAGACAAAAGTTTTGTGACTTCGAGGGGGACATAAGATGGTGTCATTGGTTTGACCTTGAAGAATTATTTGAAAGTCACATGAAAGTTACCTCAATTTTTTTAAATGGCATCACCTATTTTTTATTGCATATTCTTGTAGCTTATCTCGAGACCTTTTTAAAACACTATAAATAAATGTTTTTTTGTTAAATATTTTCCGAGTTATAAGGCTTGAAGTAATTTCTTAATTTTACATAAACTATAAAATATCTCGTAAAATATTCACTTTTCGATGATCTTACCTTAATACTTTTATGCACAGAATAATGAGAGAAATCAATTGGTGTAAAGGAAACACATAGTTGTTTTTAAGAAAAAATGTGCAATTTGTAATTAACAATTACATATATTTTCTTAAAAACAACTATGTGTTTTCTTTACACCAATTGATTCCTCTCATTCTGTGCATAAAAGTATTGAGGTAAGATCATCGAAAAGTGAATATTTTACGAGATATTTTATAGTTTATGTAAAATTAAGAAATTATTTCAAGCCTTATAACTCGGAAAATATTTAACGAAAAAACATTTATTTATAGTGTTTTGGAAAGGTCTCGAGATAAGCTACAAGAATATGCAATAAAAAATAGGGGATGCCATTTAAAAAAATTGAGGTGACTTTCATGTGACTTTCAAATAATTCTTCAAGGTCAAACCAATGACACCATCTTATGTCCCCCTCGAAGTCACAAAACTTTTGTCTGAAACATTTTCTCGTACCATGCATACATTCGGAGGAATTGGGGTCCATAAATTAAAATGGGTCACCCTGTATATATACAGGGTGGACCATTTTAATCCAGTCGAATATTTCGAAAACCAAGCCCGGGAGAGAAAAAATTTTCAGACAAAAGTTGTTTGGTTTCGAGGGGACCATAAGATGGTGCTATTGGTTTGAGCTTGAAGAATTATTTGAAAGTCACATGAAAGTCACCTCAATTTTTTTAAATGACATCCCCTATTTTTTATTACATATTCTTGTAGCTGACCTCGAGAGCTTTCCAAAACACTATAATCAAATGTTTCTTCATTGAGTACTTTTCGAGTTATAAAGCTCTAAAGTTGCAATTTGAAAAAATTCAAAATATCTCGTAAAGTATTCACTTTCCGTCTTATCTTACACGATTCAACTAGTCAAGGCAAGAATTGGACATGATCCAACCGGTCAAGGCAAGATCTGGACATGATCCAACCGGTCAAAGCAAGATCTGGACATGATCCAATCAGTGAAGGTAAGATTCGAGTATGATCCAGCCAGTAAAGGCAAGATACGGATAATCCAGCCAGTCAAGGCAAGATCTGGACATGATCCAACCAGTCAAGGCAAGATCTTTATCAAAGGAATTGTTCAAAATTATCTCCATTGGCTTGAATACATAATTCCAATCTATTTTCGAAGTGCCTGACCGTTTTGAGTAAGACAGCTCGCGATATATTTGCGCAAGCTACTCTTATTCTCTCTAATCATATCTTCTCTAGTTGTAGGCGCATGCTCATAAACCACATTTTTAATATACCCCCATAAATAAAAATCAAGTGAACTCAGATCAGGTGATCGTGGAAGCCATGCGATGGCCCCTCGTCGCCCAATCCATCTGCCATTGTATTCTCGATCTAGATAAGCTCTCACTATTGCCACATAATGAGGTGGCGCCCCGTCCATTTGTATCCACATTCTTTGACGTGTATGAAAATCAACGTCTTCAAGCAATTGTGGTAAATGATCCCTGAGAAGTTCCAAAAAATTTACACTATTAACATTTCCTTCAAAAAAATAAGGACCAATCAAGAAACCATTTATAATACCACACCAAACATTAACACTCCAGCGATGTTGATTATCTTCTTGTCTATGCCAATGTGGGTTAACATCCGACCAATAATGGCAATTATGTCTATTCAATTTACCATTATTTTTGAACGTCGATTCATCAGAGAACATAACATAATAGAAGAAATTCGGATCAGCTCGGATCATCTGTTGTGCCCATTGACAAAAATGTCACGCAACGGCATATCTGCTTGAGTAAGAACTTGTGTTAACGTGATATGGTAAGGACGGTACTTCATTTTCTTCAAAATTTTTAAGATCGTTGTTCTCGGGATACCAATTTCTCTAGCCATAATACGACTACTTGTATGAGGATTAAGATGAATGAATGCCAAGATAATGTGCACACGCACATCATCTTCATCATACTCATGATGTGCTCTTTGACGTTCTAAACGGCCTTGGCGAGCTCTTAGTTCGAGGTCCCGGATTGTATGTAGTACGATTCGGATGTTGTTCTCTTTCGGGGTAACGATTCCGGTAAACTCGCGAAGCTTCATGATAATTTAGTTGACATTCTCCGAGAACAAGGAGAATATCGGATAACAATCTCTGAGGGACGATAATCAGCCATGGGTATTGTCGGCAGACGTAAACCTCTGATTGTGAGTAATAAAGTTTGATACTCCGATCAACAGTGGAATAAATTTCCGTAATCAATTGATTCCTAAATAGTGATATTAAAAATGTGGTTTATGAGCATGCGCCTACAACTAGAGAAGATATGATTAGAGAGAATAAGAGTAGCTTGCGCAAATATATCGCGAGCTGTCTTACTCAAAACGGTCAGGCACTTCGAAAATAGGTTGGAATTATGTATTCAAGCCAATGGAGATAATTTTGAACAATTCCTTTGATAAAGATCTTGCCTTGACTGGTTGGATCATGTCCAGATCTTGCCTTGACTGGCTGGATTATCCGTATCTTGCCTTTACTGGCTGGATCATACTCGAATCTTACCTTCACTGATTGGATCATGTCCAGATCTTGCTTTGACCGGTTGGATCATGTCCAGATCTTGCCTTGACCGGTTGGATCATGTCCAATTCTTGCCTTGACTAGTTGAATCGTGTAAGATAAGACGGAAAGTGAATACTTTACGAGATATTTTGAATTTTTTCAAATTGCAACTTTAGAGCTTTATAACTCGAAAAGTACTCAATGAAGAAACATTTGATTATAGTGTTTTGGAAAGCTCTCGAGGTCAGCTACAAGAATATGTAATAAAAAATAGGGGATGTCATTTAAAAAAATTGAGGTGACTTTCATGTGACTTTCAAATAATTCTTCAAGGTCAAACCAATGGTACCATCTTATGGTCCCCTCGAAACCAAACAACTTTTGTCTGAAAAATTTTTCTCTCCCGGGCTTGGTTTTCGAAATATTTGACTGGATGGATTAAAATGGTCCACCCTGTATATATATATATATATATATATATATATATATATATATATATATATGTATGTAATATACAACACACACACACAACACACACACTATTATATATATATATATAATATGTATTTTATTTAATATTTTATTTAATATATATGTTGATGTTTTATATTGATTTTATATGATATTTAATGTTTTATGATTTTATTATTTAATAAACTACTTTTATTATTATTTAATAAACTATGATTACAAAATTTGAATGACTTGTGAAATAAATCTTCGCCTTACTAAATCGATGAGTCTACGTTATACTAAAAATGATTGAAACCGAAAAGATTAGCACAGACCCCTGACGCAAGGTGTGGGGACGCGTGGTGAAACGTCGCGAGTAGAAACGTCCTACCTCGTATAGAAATCTCGCCGAGCTATTCGGTACCTTACAAACGGACGACGTATCGATTTCACCTTACTAAACCTTACACCACACAAGTTACACCACATTTTTAATCTGATATGTATTTTATGATTTATTATTTAATAAAAATTATCTTTAAATTTTATTCTAATTTTGTATTAATTAACTTATTAACTTGTCAAATAAATTTAAATTATAACCAACTCGCTGCTTGGAGGCGTGGCCAACGATGTGGAACTCGACTCTCTCACCGCCTCAACCCCCATCCCTCCCCCCCCGCTTCGCGGGGGGGGGCGGGGGAGGCGGCGAACGCAGTAGAATAGTATACGCGTGGAAAGTCGCGAACCCATGTGGAACCTCGCTTTGCGTTGTAAAGTATACGCGTGGAAAGTCGCGCAAAGCCCCCGGGACCCCCTGCGCGATTGACCTAACTTGTATCCTTTTTAACATTTTCAATTTCGCGCACTTTTGACGCTGGCATGGTCAGCTGATCTGCAGTACATCACTGCGCATGCTCAGACAGTCTGTACATCGTCGGTACGACAGGTTTCATAACCCCGAAACTGTCAATTTTCAACACGTTATAACTGCGAGCGACGAATAGAGCGACGATTTTAACTTTCATATTCGTGTTTTACGGACCAAAATACGCAATATTGTGAAGTTTCAACGAAAACGGTGAGGAGGCCCGTATTCTTAAGTATTACCGTATTTTTTTGTTCTCTGACTATATCCTCGCTCTTTGTGCAATATAATTAAGACATTATTTATATGATTCCGTCAACGGACAGTGTCTTTACTTTCAATATATTTTATTCTATATTACTTAGGTTTATGTATATTTTTTTTAATGTGTATTTTGCTTATTAAGATTTGTATGAAACTGTATCTATGGTCTATTTTTTTATCATGTAATAATTAATTCTTTTATTTTCTACACCAACTATTTAGAGACAAATCAGCGTAAAGTATTTCAAACAAGTGTTTCGTTTTTTCTGTAGAATGTGTGATGATAATATGTATTTCTTTTGTATATGTATAGATTAGGACAAACTGAAAAAATTCCTCTTTTATTTTGTAAACTAAAATTTTTTGTTATTAATAAAAGAAGATAACGAATCACGCGCGATATGGCAGATAAATTACGATAACCTGTCGTCATACGTACTTATAGATTAGATTAAACTGAACAAGAAGTCTTCTATTATTTTGCAAATAATCATATAAATTTTAGTTATAAATGAAAGTAGATTGGTACATTATTGCGCACAATCATGCACCAATCTTCTTTAATTAATAATTAAAAATGTATATGGTTATTTGCAAAACATTAGAATATTTTTGTTCAGTTTTATTTAATCTATAACCACACGATAACAAGCGTCGCAATCGCAACTTATCTGCTGTATCGCGCATGATCATTTGTCAATATTCTTTAGTAAGTAATCTTACATTGTTGTTCGCAAAATGGTAGAGGAAGTTTTTGTTCAATTTCACCTAATCTATATATACACAAAAGGAGTACATATGATCGTCAAACAGTCTGTATATGTAATTCTAGTTTGTGTGGAATCTATATGGAGTCTGTTTCAGGTTCATTACTAATAAAATTTGATCATATTGCACTTTTTGAAGTAGAAGAAACCATAAAAACATGGTTGGCCAATGCTCCGTGGTGTAAACAAGAAAATGAGACTTATGGAAAAAGAAAAAAGTAGAAATAAATACTTATGCAAAGAAAAAAGTAGAATACTTCAAAGTAGTTTCAACAGTTTATATGACACTATAACTATAACGTTATTTTTTTTTATGTAATGTTTTTATATTGTTGATGCATAATTATCCGCCATTCATGTAGGCGTGTTTTTTTTTTTTTTTAGTGAAAATTGGCGTTTTGTTTACTTTTGTTTTATAAAAATATTCTTCTATGTTTAGGTGATATGCTCCAGAATAATCATTTAAACATGTTTCTGTTAAATTTTTGTCTTTTTTCATAATAAATATTGTTTAAAAAACGGCGGATAATTATGCATCAACTCAATAAAATAATTATTTTGTTAAAAATATATTGGAAACTTGTTAAATAAGGAGTTTTTGATATATTTCTTATAAGTCTATTTTTTGTACTGACAACTATTTACTTGAAAATAATGTTTTATAAATGTACGTTGCAAATATTTTTATTTTTATATAAATGTACGTTGCAAATATTTTTATTTTTTATTGTAAAATAAAATTTGTAAAATATTAATGTAGTTCAACGTATTTTCCAAAAATTATTATATATTTTCTCATTTCTGATATCCCAGTTGAAGATACATAATGAAGAAACAGCTTTTAAAAGCTACTTTATAAATACAAAAATATTTAAACAAAATGTCAAATAATCGATATTGAATCGAAATTGAATCGAAATTGTTCTGAGTGTCGAAAATTCATCGAAAGCTGTGACATAAATCAATCGAAATCGATGAGATATTTCAATCAGTTTTCGATATCGATTAGATATCAATTCGATAAGCCATTTCTCGCTGGGACTATACGCGTATAATGGAAGTCTGTGGAGTACACGCGCGAAAGCGCGCGAAGCAAGTCGAAAACACTTTTCTACGTCTCCGAATATGAGTCAGCGTCCCATAAGAATGCTATGACACCTGTCTGTGAGCGGTGCAATCATGGGTCCTATTTTAGGTCAGGGAAATTAATTCCTATTATTTGGAATAGGACTTGTGCAATTGAACAGGGAAATAAAAGGACGAAGTCTTAAAACTAGAATAAATGTGATCTGTTTAGATAAAAAATTACAATACATAATTTTATTCTTACTTTTAATACAAATAAAATATAGAATTAAATATTAACTAATTTGTCACGAGAGGAGCAGAGAATTACTATATTTCTTCTAGGGTAGTGGTGGCACGAAAGAAGTAGCGACAGAAGAAAGGTATAAGGACTAAATATGGGAACAGACATTGGGAAGGTAAACAGAGATAAATCCCTCAGGAAGAGTATTGTTTATTATGTATGTTACTATATTATATTTATATTACTATATTACTATTATATTATATATTACTATATTACTATATTACTATATTACTATATACTATATACTGTTGTGCGTCTGCGCCGGAGGAACATCACCACGGACACTCACACACACAAGCACACACAAGCAACACTCGCAGCGCACGAGGCAGAAATAAACACTCCGATTTAAAGGAGAACGATAACTCTTTATTATTAAGTCAAAATACAAGGAACGCGTCTGTAGTAAATCAAACAATTGGTGTAAAGAAAACACATGGTTGATTTAAAAAAAAAAATGTTGCAAAGTACATACTTGTGGTGTTTAGCAACATATTTTTTTTTTTTCAAATCAACCATGTGTTTTCTTTACACCAATTGCTTGATTTCATTATTCTGTGCAAAAAGTATCAAGATAAGATTATCGAAAACTGAATGTTTCTCAAGATATTTTGTATTTTATGTCCAATTTTTGTATTTTATGTACAATTCAAAATACTGTATCTTTCAAGCCTCGTAACTCAAAAAGTACTTTATGAAAAAATACTTTATTATAGTGTTTTGGAAAGTTCTCAAGATAAGTTACAAGAATATGCAATAATATATCGGGTATCCCATTTAAAAAATTCAAGATGACCTTGGTCTGACCTTAGCAACGCCATGCAAAGTCAAAATGATAAGATCAGTAAATAGATCTTTTTCAACCTTACAACTTTTGTCTGAAACATTTCTTTCTAAAATGTATAATTTCCGAGATATTTAAGATCCACACTTCCATACTTTCCATACTTTTTCCTCATCCTGTATATATTTATTGTATATCTTAACTATCATATTGAAACTACATCCTAACCATCACATTTGAGAATGTGATTCTAATGGAACATCGTGCAGCAATTCATTTCTTAAAAGATTTGCATATTTTTGTTTTTTCAATGAAAAATAGACCAATAATGCGACAAGTATACTTGTGAATAGAAAAAGAAGATCTAGCATTCTGGATGTCAGGGTTTGCAGATATGCAAACTGCGAAAGTGACTGTAAAAGTCAAGGTAAGACAGAAAATATCTAGCTTCACCAAAGGTAAGAAAGAGAGGAGATTAAAAATGGGACGTAGAAAAACTAAAAGTGGATAAAGTTGTGAACATTTTCAGGAATTGATAGATGAACGTTTACAGGAACCCAATCAGGGG
Source organism: Crematogaster levior (assembly GCA_901521435.1). Taxonomy (NCBI): domain Eukaryota; kingdom Metazoa; phylum Arthropoda; class Insecta; order Hymenoptera; family Formicidae; genus Crematogaster; species Crematogaster levior. The sequence goes on along the minus strand of CABEGB010001446.1, from coordinate 58,341 downwards.
AGAATGTGGAGGAGATCTAGGGAAGTATAAAAGACGCTATTACAGAGGCAAAATTAGCGATTGAAGAAAACAACGAGGTCGTAACGAAGACTGGTTTGACCAAAAGTGCAAAGATGCAATAGAAAAGAAAAGCTAGGAGATGCTACAAAGGAATACCAGAAGTATACGTGGAACCTATGAGGGAAAAAGAAGAATGGCGAAAAAAATATGTAGGTTTAAGAAGAAAGAGGCAATAAATAAAAAACTAGAAAGCATCAATGAAGCACATAATACCAGAAGGATGTACGAGCTAATCAAGAGGGAAAAAACGGAATACCAATCCAAATTATCTAATATAAAGAACGAACAGAGAAAGAACTAACAGAAAAGGAAGAGATCGCAAACCATTAAAAAGAATACTTCAAGATTGTCTTTAACCAGAGAGAAGTGACTAAGGAAAGGACAACGATAAATAACCTAAATAACCTCTATAATAATAATCCCTACGAAGATGAAGAAGGTGATTCTCCAGGCTATGAGGAATTCTGCAATACTTTGAAAAGGCTCAAAAATATGAAGGCTCCAGAAGAGGACTTGATAACAGCGGAATTAATGAAATACACGGGTGAAACATGCCATAGGAAGATAGCATAACCTTATCGTGAGTATATGAGAATCTGAGAGAATGCCAGAGGAATGAGCTAGGGGCATCATTATGCACACAAAAAAGGTGAAAAAACAGTGCGCAATAATTATAGACCAATTACTCTTCTTAACATAGAGTATAAGTTAATCTCGAAACTCATAAATAATAGATTTAAAGATTAAAAAAGAAGATCTCCAACCAATGCGGTTTTAGACCAAATCGCTCTACACACACACACACACGCACACGCGCACGCGCACGCGCACGCACGCGCACGCACGCACGCACGCACACGCACTCACACGCACTCACACGCACTCACACGCACGCAGTACGCACGCATCGCACGCACGTGCACGCACGCACACACACACACACACACAGCCACCGCCAATGACCTTGACATATGTTGTCGAAGTCATCCTCCTGAATGACCTTCGGAAGGTTTTTGCCATCGCTCGCTTTTTACTAAAAAGTTATTAACAAAAAGGAGTGGAACACACACACTATAAATCACATTTTCACAATTCACTAGAAAAGTGTACAGAGTATGAAATCAATCTACAAATCTTGTTTGTTGATTTCAAACAAACTTTTGATTCTACTGACAGATCAAGGATAGCCGAGATTTTCTGTAATCTAGAATCCCCAAAAAACTTACAAGACTAGTCGTGATGACCCTGACAGACACATCGATGAAAGTATTATCACAAAATACAGCAACCGACACTTTTGATATAAAGACGGGAGTAAAATAGGAGGATGAGCTATCCACGACAACATTTAATCTAGTTCTACACAGTGTAATAAAGAATTTATATCAAAAAGGTAATATAATAAATAAATCTTATCAAATATATGTCTACGCGGAACGTGGCAATAATGGCAAGAGATACGCGCAAACTGATTGAGATTTTGGAAAGAGAGGCAAAAGGTATAGGATTGACAATTAATGAAGGCAAAACTAAGTATCTTAGAATTTCTAGGAAGAAACCGTTAAGACCGATGTGGAGCATCTCCATAAGGAACTATTTCGAGTCTATCAGTTTCGTTTATTTGGATACATCTCTCACGATGAGAATAGGATGTACGATGAAATCGCACACAGAATTATGAATGCAGTCTTTTCGGTTAACAAAATATTTAAAGCAAAATTAGTATCTGGAACATGTAAGTTCCAGATACCAATAAACTATAGTTTTATATATCTAACAATGGTTTTTAAATCAATCCTGTGCTACAATGCTGAGACATGGACGATGTCTGCCACAGATGAATCTAAGAATTTTTGAAAGGAGAATTCTTAGAAAAATTTTTGGGCCAGTCAAAGATGAGAAGAATATCGCACCAGATACAATCATAAATTACTGGACTTAATGGAGGTCTAAGACGTGGTCCCCCTCGAATTGGCGCCACCTTGTCGTGGTGAGGGGGCTTAAGGAGGGACTCTGCTGATCCGTCGGGGCAGTGATGGATGGCATTGCCACCATCTCTGGCCCGGCGGGGAGGAGTCTCCTCCGACTAAGAGCGCCAACGGGGACCCGGCACCTTGTTAGGGACTTGTCCCAATGCCGGAAGCCTGGGAGGAATGAGGGGGAGCACACCCTCTCCCTCCTGGGAGTAGGAGAGCCTTCGGGCTCTGGGGGGTCCCACCGGCACTTGGGTTTGGGAGCCCCATGGCCGATGGAGCCCTCGGCGGTGTTGTGGGGAGGGGACCTCTCCCCCCTTCCTCTTCACATAGTTGTGAGCCTTCGGGCTCGGTGGCGGGAGTAGGTGGGAGGGAGGGAATTCGTTTCCTCCCTCCCATAACTCAATAGAAACATGCTGGAGAGGAATACGTTCCCCTCCCAGTAGGAGGGGGAGTCGGTCGGGAACGGGGGTTCCTGACTGATTTAATCCCCCCTGAGGAGCCCTCCCACAACATCGGGAGGGCGGGGAGGGTGACCCGGCCCTCCCCATTTCTTCACAATTTGGGATGGGAGCAACACTCCCATCCCCAGGATGGGGCCGAACATCAAGGCCACGCCCGAGGGAGAGCAGGACAAATGCCGCTGGCGATACCCTGCTCCCCCTCATTACGAGCCAAGGAAGGTCACCGGCGGGGGTTTTAGTGGGTATACCCAGGGATATTTCTTTCCCTGGGGGACTCCCACATAACCCACGGGCTCTCCCCCGAGGTCCGTGGATATCCATAAAGGATTTCCCCCGCCTTAACAAAAAAAAAAGGTCTAAGACGTGGTTAAGTTTATAAAAGCATACAGACTGAGATGGGCAGGACATTTGGTACGCATAAACGAGAGGACACCGAGAAGGATAAACAACGCGTGTCATCGAGAGGACGCGGGAGACCGAGAGCACGATGGAAGAATAAACTGGAAAGGGATATAAGGAGGCTTTCTATTGTCAACTGGAGGAGGAAAACTGAAAATAGAGACGTGTGGAGAGACATAATAATGCAAGCCAAGGCTCACCTCGAGCTGTAGAGCCAGAGAATGATGATGATGATCTTTTACTCTTTTTTATGACCAAATCTTCAACAAAATTTTTACTTTTTCATAAAACACCCCGTCATTTTAAAAAAATCGAAATTTTGAAAATCAGCTACCAAAATTACATTCGTCTAGTTTAAGAAAAAATTGTTTTTGCTTCAGATAAATCAAATCCAAGATATTATTTTAAGGTCAAAAATTTTTTTGAGGGACCTACGCCTACATTGTTATAACTTTTTTAATTTTTAATATTTTTAAATAAAATGTACAAGACTTGGTTAGGAGGCGTGAGTAAGTGAGTGTGTGTTTGGCGAGCGAGGCAAGCGATTTATGCGATAATCTGAGATTTATGGTAGAAAAGGCGAAAGAAATAGCGGTATAAGGTAGAGCAGAAGGAGAATTAGACGGAAGGTGATAGCGGAAAAGAGAGAAGAGTAAGATTAGGTGAAAGGAGTGTGACGATATATTGGAGATTAGGTATAGAGGTTAGGTAGCGAGCGGAAAAGAAATGAAGAGAAACAAGGAAGAGAAAGGGGGAAGGGAAGGTAGGATTAAGGAGCAGAGAAAGGGGATAGTTGAAGAAGGAAAACCGGAAAAGAAAGTGAGCTTTCAAATGGATATGGAGGAGGATAAGGGAAATTTGTAAACAAGAAATAAGTAAAATAAGTGAGGAATGGGATAGAAAATGGAGGGATATGGAGGCAAGGCTAATCATGATGGAAAGGTTTATTGTAGAACAGAGAGAGAAAAATAGGAGGAGAGAGGAGGAATGGAATAAGTGGAAGAAAAAGTGGGATAGTAGTAAGAAGGGTACACACAGAAGCGAGCATAAGGGGAAGGGATCAGTATTAAGCAACCGAGGGAGTACACTGGGAAGTATTGTAAGTATAGGGGGAACGAGTGAGAATTTGAATGAGAAAGAGATGGGTGTGTTAAGAAGAATGGCTAAGGATAAGGAGAGAGAGAAAAGGAGAACGAATTTTATAATTAGGGGATTGGAATGGAATGAAGTGAATACAAAGAGAGAGAGAGAAGGAGGAATCGAAAAGCTGATATGGGAAAAACTGAGAGTAGGAATAAGGGTAAGAAACTGCTGGAGGAGCGAAAGAGTGATAGTGGTCAGCTTAGAGAATGAGGAAATGAAGAGAGAGGTGATGAGTAGAAAGAATAGGCTAAAGGGAGAGAATTTCTTTATAGAAAACGATTTAACTTTTGAGGAAAGGAAAACGCAGGAGAGAATAAGTCAGTGGGCAAAGGGAAAAAGGATAAAGATAGGATTAGTGAAAGTGGATAATAGGTGGATTTGGTGGAAGGAAATAGAAAATGGAAGAACAATAGAGGATAGAGGAGGTAATTCGGGAGAGAGAGAAAAAGAAATAGAGACAGAGGCGACAGGAGGGGAGAAGGAAGTAAGTAAGGAGGAGGAGGGGAGAAATTTTGTCTAGGCCAAGAAGAGAGAGAAAGGGAGAAGGAGGGGGAGAGAAGAGAGAGAGAAAGAAGAAGGTGAAGGTAGGGGAGAGCAAGGAAGAGAAAGGGAGTAGGAGGATCTTATTCTGGAATGTAGAGGGTATAGGGAGACAAAATAAGGATTCTGGCAATACATTGAAGTTGGGACTTCGTCAGTCTAAGTGAGACGTGGGTAGAGGAAAAAGGATGGAGAAAAATAAAAGATAGGTTACTGGAATCACTCATATGGAATTATAGTTATGCTACAAGAAATAAGAAAAGGGGAAGAGCGAAGGGGGGATTTATATTAGGGATAAAAAAAGGATGGGGAAAAGAAAAAGAAAACAGATACAGGTCGGTGGATAACGGGGTGATGATATATAGAATCAAGGAAAAGGCGAAAGGAAGAGACTTAGTAATAATTTCGGTCTACAATACGGAGGAATGAAAAAAATTAGAAGGGCTGCCAGGAAGATTAAGAGAGGAATACAGGAATGATAATAGGGGGGGGATTTTAATGCTAGGATAGGAGAAGAGGGAGAGAACGAGGAAAAAGGATGGGAAATAAGTAGATGTAGCAAAGACAAAAAGATAAATAGCAGAGGAAAACTTTTAGTTAAACTAGTAGAAGAAATGGGAGGTTTCTTCCTGAATGGAACAACAAAAGGAGACAGGAAGGGAGAATTTACATACATAGGAAATAGAGGATGCTCTGTAATAGATTATGCGATAGTAATGGATAAGGATACTGTAAATAGTTTTACTTTATAAATAGTTTTAAGGTAGAGGACAGGGTGGACTCGGACCACATGCCCATAACGGTGGAAATAAAGACAGACGAGAAGAAGAGGAGAAAGAAGATGGAGGAGAAGAAGAGAGAAGAAGCCGCAGCACAAGATGGAAAGAGGATTATGATAAGTTGGAATAAGGAAGCGACGGAGATATACAAGGAAAGGACAGAAGAAACGGAAGATCGGAAATGGGAAAGGAAAGAAGATGAAGCAGCAGTAGAGATAGGATGGCAGAAGTTAAAAAACTTAGTGGAGGGAGCCATGGTGAGAAAGGCGAGCAGAAGAAGAAGAAAGATAGGATATAAGGATTGGTGGGACAGGACGTGCACAAGAGCGAAAAGAAAAACGCATAGATATTTGAGATTATCGAGAAAAGGAAAGATAAGCAGAGAGAGGTACATAGAAGAAAAGAAGGTGATGAAGATGTTGGAGGAAAAAAAGAGGAACAAAAGGGAGGCAGAAGAAGAAGAACTGAGGAAGCTGACGAATAGTGCAGAAGTATGGGAATTTATAAATAGAAAGAGGGAAGAGGAAAGAAACAGAAAACAACATAGAGAAGAAGGAATGGGAAGAGCATTTTAGGAAGGTTCTGGAGGGAGAACCGAAGAGTTACCAAGGAAGGCAGAGAGAGGAAGGAAAGGGGATGGAGAAGGAAGAGGAGAAGGAAACAAGGAAAAAATATGAGGACAGAGAAAGGCCGATCAAGACAGCAGAAGAACAAAAAGGAAGGGAAGAAGAGGAAGTGGACGTGGAGAAAACTGGGCAAATAATAAGGAACATGAAAACGAGGAAGGCAGCAGGAATTGATGGAATACCTGTGGAGGCTTGGAAATTTGGAAGTAAGGTGATGAAAAAAGGTTTGGTGGATGTTATCTTGCAAACATAGAAGGAGGGAAGGTTACCAATAGGCTGGAAGACGAGTGTGATAGTCCCGATCCACAAGAAAGGAGAGAGAGAGAGATAAGACGGAAAACTACAGAGGAATTTCGCTACTATGTACCGCCTACAAGATATATGCAGAAATACTGAGAAGGAGATTGGAAGAAGAGATAGAAAGGCTTAAAATACTTCCAAAGAGTCAAGCGGGTTTCAGAAGAGGAAGAGGAACGATGGATAACATTTTCATCCTGAATCACAGTGCAAAGGGAAGGCAGAAGAGAAAGAGCAGAGAACAAGAGAGTATACGCGATATTCGTGGATTTAAAGGCAGCCTTCGATAATGTAATACGAGAGAAATTATGGGAAAAAATGGAACAAAAAGGTATCAGAAAAGAAATAATAAGAAGAATTCAAAGAATCTACGAAGAGACGGAAACGGTGATAAGAACAAAGGATGGACTAACGGAGAAGTTTGTAACGAGGAAAGGGCTGAGACAGGGAAGTGTGATGAGTTCTACACTATTCAATATTTATATTGCGGATTTAGATATAAGGCTTTAAGTAAAAGAGGGATAGGAGGCATAAAGCTAGGAAATGAAAGAGTATGGTCACTTGCATATGCGGACGACATGGTTTTAATTGCAAAAAACAGAACAGCCTTATTAGATATGATGGAACATTTAAGGAATTTATAAGGAAGCTAGAGTTAAATGTAGGGAAAAGGTAACGGAAGGAACGAGGTAATGATATTTAATAGGGCAGGGAATGCAAAAAGGGAGAAATGGAAATGGAAGGATAAAGAGATAGAAGAAGTACAAAATTTTAAATACTTAGAGTTTAGTTTTAATAAGAAAGGAAATTATAAAGATCATCTTAGAGAATTAGGACTCAAAGGCAAATAGACAGCAAATAAGGTGTGGAGATTAAGAGAAAGGATATGTAGGAACGATTTCGTAAGGCGGGGAATGCTGTTTAACTACCTGGTGAGAAACATTATGGAATTTGGAGTGGAAATTTGGGGGAGGAAAAGAAAAACTTAGAGAAGGTAATGATGGATTACACAAGATGGGTCTTCAGATTAGATTTTTGTACGCCTAGATATACCACCTTGATCAAAAAGTTCCAGGAATTCATTCAGAAAATTCAAAATACAAGTTTATTCATCGAAAGTGATATTGTCCCCTTCAAAGTACTCCCCATCGACTGCAACGCACTTATGCCAACTTGATCCAGCTCTCGAAACATTTCTGGAACTCTATTTTCGGTATAGCCATCAGAGCCGTCTTCGATTTTTCCATTATCTCCTTTCGACTGTTAAAACACGTTCCCCGTAGTGATTTTTTGACTTGATCGAACAGAAAAAAATCGCAGGGAGCCATATCAGATGAATTCGATGACTGTTGGATGGTATTCGTTTCGTTCTTGGTCAAAAATTCATGGATAATGATGGCACTGTGCGACGGTGCGTTATCATGGTGCAAAATCCACGAGTTGTTTGCCCACAAATCCTTTCTTTTTTGGCGAATTGCTTCACGCAAACGTCTCATAACGCCCAAATAATAGTCCTTATTAACTGTCTAACCTTCTGGCAAAAATTCGTGATGTACAATACCGTTGTAATCCATGAAAACCGTTCGTCATCCTCGACGGACTCACGATCACTTTTGAAGCGTTCATGCCACTCGTAAACGGCTGTTTTCTTTAGAGTATCATTGCCGAAACAGTTTCCCAACATTTCCAAGGTTTTCGCACCATTGAATCCATTTTTAACGCAAAATTTAATACAAACTCGTTGTTGCAAATTCAACTCCATTTTTAAAACTGTAAAAAATCGAAAACACGTGCAGAGGTAGATGTACTCAAGACGGCGTAACTTTTACAAATGTCAAGCTATGGCGATAAAATTTGGTGGGAATGTCAATGATAGATGTGGCAACCTAACAAAAAAAACAGAACTCAAATCAGCTGACTCAGAGCATCACCTGGTGGTAATTCCGGGAACTTTTTGATCAAGGTGGTATAATAAGAAGGGAATTAGGAATTGAGAAGTTAAAAATCAGATGGGGAATAAGGGCAAAGAAATTTGAAGAGAAAATTAAGGAAATGGATAAAGAGAGGTAGGTAAATAGCTGGAAGGTAAATGCTGGAAGGAAAAACAGGAGACAGGGTGAAAGGATCTATATGGAAGAGAAAGGGAAAGATATTACAATAGAAACGGGGAACGGTAGCAGTAGATAGAATGGTTAGGGAAGAAAGAAATATGATAAAAGAATTAAGGATGAGAGATAGGGATGTTCAGAGGCAAGAGGAAGAGCATAGGATAAGAGAAGCGAAATACAATAGGTGGTATAAAGAAATAGGAAACGAGGGGACAGTACCAGGATACTTGAAAAATGAGAACGGATTCGGCGATAGAATAAAAGGGGAAGGTATAAGAGCGCTATTAAAAGCAAGATGCAGTAACATGGAGGAAAATAATAAATACTGGCTAGGTAAGTGTTATGTATTAGGATTCATAAGACGCGCCAAGTATAAGAGCGCCATGCTTAGGTTGCGAGATGTGGCGCTGAAGGAGTAACGTGCGTGCGTGTGCGTGCGTATGCCGCGCGGAGCGACACTCCGTTTACCGGCTTGGAGCAGGAGGCATGTTACTGTCTGTGCGTGCGATATAGAACTCAATTCTAAGAAAATATAGTCACATTAGTAGTTCATTATATACCGGCGTAATAAATGAATCCCCTGCGGGACTTATACAATTAAGAATATAACAAACTGGCGACGAGGATGGGATCTTCAGTGAGGAAGTGAGTCGACAATAGAAAAGGACGTTAAACGTAATGTCTACAAGTGGTGCTGGTGGTTCAAGAAATCCGGCGAATGCAGGAGCTGAACCTGCGAATATCGCAAATGCACAAAATGTGATTCAAATAGAAAAATTCGATCCGGCGACTCAAACATGGAAACGTTGGTTACAACAACTCGAAGGCTCTTTCAAGGTCTTCAAAATAACGAACGGTGAAGAAAAAGTTGTGTACTTGCTTCACTATATTGGAGTCGAGGCATTCGGAGTACTGTGTGATCGGCTTGATCCAGACGATCCGTATGCCAAACCTTTCGAAGAATTGTGTAATAAACTGGGAGAATATTATGCTCCAGAGCCGCTGGAAATTGCGGAAATTTATACATTCCGCAAAAGAATGCAAAAAGAAGGAGAGGCCGCGCAGGAATACATGGCGGCACTTCAAAAATTGTCGTTACATTGCAAATTCGGCAATTATTTAAACACGGAATTACGAAACCAATTCGTCTTTGGAATCAAAAACTCACGGATCCAAGCCAGACTTTTGGAAACGATCGATCTAACGAAGGAGCGAGCTCTCAAAATCGCCTGCGCAATGGAGATGGCTGATCAAGGAGTAAACAAGCTGAAGGATGAATCGGCAGTGGCAGTCGACTTCGTCGGAGCTGGAAGTAAAAACAAGAAGAAGTCAAAGGAAAAGGATCGTAGGAAGCAGCCGTTCGGAAGAACAGAGTCGAAGAAGACAGCACATAATGCAGAAATTGTAAAACATTTTAAAAACGGGTTCAAAAATAATAATAAAATTATATGTTTTAGGTGTGGTGGAAACCATTTAGCGCCTTCCTGCTCTCTTCCTCGGGGTACGAAATGTTTGGAATGCGGCGGTTACGGCCATTTGAAAAAAGTATGCAAGAAGAAAGGTCAAACAGACTGTGTAGATATTGCCACAATAGACAATGATCACGAACATGTGAGTCATCGGTCGAAGTATACGGTCTCTCTCCAAATAGAGGATAAGAAAATAGAATTCGACGTGGATTCAGGAGCGGCGGTAACGCTGGTGAGTCAGCCGTGGTTGAAATTAAATTTCCCCAAATTGAAAATTTTGAAAACTGAGTTGAAATTAAGATCTTATTGTAAAAAGAATTTCGTTCCTATGGGATTTGTCAAAGTTAAAGTAAAAGATAGAGATACTTGGAAGTATTTGAATATGTATATAGTTGAATATAATAGACAGCCACTCTTGGGTCGTGAATGGATCAACCAATTAAAGTCATTTAATAAATTTAAAGAGAGCCTAGAAGAGGTGCAATCATTGCTTTTAGTAGAACAATCGTGTAATAATCGGTTGAAAAATCTGTTAGAAAAATATGCTAATGTAACAAGTGAGGATTTTGAACCAATTAAAAAAATCAAAGCTCAATTAAACTTAAAACCAAACTCACAACCTGTGTTTTTGCGTAGTCGACAAGTACCTTTCCAAATTAAAAATAAAGTAGAAAATGAATTAAATAGAATGGTAAATGCGGGAATTTTAAAACCAGTAGAAGCATCCACCTGGGCAACCCCGATTGTCCCAGTGTTAAAGAAAGATGGCGGGGTGAGAATATGTGGCGATTTCAGCGTCACGGTAAATTCACGTTTAATCGTTGATGAGCATCCATTACCCACTCATGAGGAACTTTTTGCTAAAATGGCTGGCTGTAATGTGTTTTCAAAAATAGACTTAAAACAAGCTTATTTACAATTAGAGTTAAGAGATGAAGATAAAGAAATTCTTACAATTAATACTTCAAAGGGCCTATATCAATGTAATCGACTTATGTATGGAGTAGCATCGGCACCCGCGATATGGCAGAGAACGATCGAAAATATTTTGAAAAATATTCCAGATATTACTGTTTTTCTGGACGACATTAAGATCGCAAGTGTAAACGTTGAAAAACATTTTGAGATTTTAGAATTAGTCTTGAGTCGTTTATCAGAATATAATATAAGAATAAATTTAGAAAAATGTGTATTTTTAAAAAGTCAAATTTCGTACTGCGGGCACATAATCGGAAAGGATGGTATTAAAAAGGAGGAAAAGAAAATGGAAGCAGTAGAAAAGCTGCCAAGACCTAAGAACGTGTCTGAAGTCCGAGCGTTCATTGGTCTAATAAATTATTACGGACGATTTATAGAAAATCTGAGTGACATGTTGAAACCATTAAATGATTTGTTGAAAAAGAACTCACATTTTAAATGGACCTCAGCTTGTGAAAGGGCGTTTAATAGCGCAAAACAAGCTTTCTGTAATGATAAAATTCTAGTGTCGTTCAATCCAAATCTGCCAATCGTTTTAGCTACAGATGCTAGTCCATATGGAGTCGGAGCCGTATTATCACATGTATATCCAAACGGAACAGAGCGAGTGATAGAATATGCTTCGAACACGTTAAATGATACGCAAAGGAAATATACGCAAATCGATAAAGAGGCGTATGCCATTATTTTCGGAATAAAAAAGTTTCATAACTTCCTATACGGTAAACATTTCACCTTACTCACGGATAATAAACCGTTAGCGCAAATTCTGAATCCTGGAAAAGGGTTACCGGCGTACAGTGCAATGCGGATGCAGCACTACGCGGTTTTTCTCCCGAGTTTCGATTTTGAGATAAAATTTAGAAAAACTGAAAATCATGGCAACGCTGACGGATTTTCGCGACTACCGATAAAAGAAAATAATAGGGCGAAGTACGATGCGCTAGACGTGTATACTGTTGATACGTTAAATATGCTACCTGTTAAAGCAAGTGAAATTCAAACAGAAACACGTAAAGATGAAAATCTCTTAAAAATTGTTGAAGCTCTGGAACAAGGCAAATGTTTAAAAAAAAAATTTGGGTTGCAAAACCATGAATTTGCGTTAAATAACGGAATTCTATTAAGAAAAGATAGAGTTGTAATTCCAGAAAGATTCAGAAATAAAATTCTTAAAGAATTGCATTTAGGCCACATAGGCATTGTTAGAATGAAAGCCCTAGCGAGAAACTATGTTTGGTGGCAAGGAATAGATTTAGAAATTGAAAAAACCGTTCGTAGTTGTAAGGAATGCAATCGCGTTCAAAATAATCCGAAGCCTGCGCCACTGCATCATTGGGAGCCTACTGAGGAAGCTTTTCAAAGAATCCATATGGATTTTGCAGGACCATTTGCAGGTTATAATTTTCTAGTTTGCGTAGATGCGCATACTAAATGGCCTGAAGTTTATGTAATAAATAATATTACTGCTGCAAGTACTATTGAAAAATGTCGTGAAATTTTCGCTAGATTCGGTATTCCACGAATGCTAGTAACAGATAATGGTAGAACATTCATATCACAAGAGTTTCAAAATTTTATCAAGGCGAATGGAATTATCCATAGACTGACAGCTCCTTATCACCCGGCTACCAATGGTGTAGCGGAAAGATTCGTACAAACATTGAAACAATGGTTGCGTAAAACAAATTTAGAAAAAGAAAATGTAAAATGCAGCGTTCAAAAGTTTTTGTTTCATTACCGCATTACTCCATTTCCGGAGTTAAAACAATCACCCGCCGAAATCATGTTCGGACGAAAATTACGAAATCGGTTGGATTTATTGTCTCCAAAAGAAATTGAAATAAAAAAAAAATCAGTGGGGAGTAATGAAACAAGAAATTTTCAGGTGGGAAATAAAATCGCAGCACGTGAATACTTAAATAAAAAAGCAAAATGGCGTTTCGGTATAGTTTACAGGAAATTAGGAAAGTTACATTATTTAGTAAGATTAGAGAATGGAAAAATCTGGAAAAGACACGTAAATCAATTACGTCTGAACGAACAAAACACTGAAAATAATAAATCGCAAGAGGCGATGGATAGATTTAACTATTCAAATTCCGACTTAGATAAGTCAGAAATTAAGTCGGGTGGAGAGAGACCGGGTATAGAGACAAACGATGAACCCATAAAGAGCACCGTTCACATTTCACCTGAGGAGGGAACAGAGAAGGATATATGCGAACAAATAGCATTGCCTATTGAGGCAACTGATAAGCGCGCGGAGGAACAAGTTCGAAACGAACGTCCCAAACGAAATAGAAGGGAACCGGATAGGTACTCAGATTTTCTATACTCACATTAAAAAAAAAAAAAAAAAAAAAAAAAGGGAAGAGCTGTTATGTATTAGGATTCATAAGACGCGCCAAGTATAAGAGCGCCATGCTTAGGTTGCGAGATGTGGCGCTGAAGGAGTAACGTGCGTGCGTGTGCGTGCGTATGCCGCGCGGAGCGACACTCCGTTTACCGGCTTGGAGCAGGAGGCATGTTACTGTCTGTGCGTGCGATATAGAACTCAATTCTAAGAAAATATAGTCACATTAGTAGTTCATTATATACCGGCGTAATAAATGAATCCCCTGCGGGACTTATACAATTAAGAATATAACAGAATATAACAGTAAGGAAGATAGGATGTGCGTTTTTTGCAAAAAAGGAGATGATGATTTTAAACATTATGTTAGGGAGTGTAGGGTAGTGAAGGTATGGTTTATAGGATTAGGAAAGAACCCGAAGGAAAGAGAGAAAGAACTAAGGAATGAGAAACTAGGCAAGAAAAAGGAGAAAGTACTTGTAGGAGCATGAATATTTAGCCGATATTAGATAGACAGACGATATTAGTTAACAGACTTCCTACGAGACGAAGGAGATTTGATGTTATTGGTCGAAGGTATTGACTGACGCGACCCTGCGTATTGACGAGATTCCCGAAACGAGAGCGAAGAGAGTCCGCTGTGAGTCGCAGACCGAGACAGGCCTCAGAGAATTAGTACGCGTTACAGACAGAGTCCGCGAGAGTGAAAGAGACAGAGTGCGTGTTGGAGAGACGGAACGGACAGAGACGGAGTTCACGCGTTCGAAGTTTCGATTCTTTTATATATTCGCTAAAAGACGATTACTGTGACTTTTTGAATATTAACGACAAGAGCGACGGGGTTTGCTCTACATGTAATTAAGTTTCAATTAAATTATTATTACCACTAATAAGGGATACTTTTATTTCGAACATTTTCTTATTTTATCCTTTAATATTAAACTAAAATTAGATCTTCACAAATTGGGGGCTCGTCCAGAGATAAGTGTCGTAATTTATAATTGTATGCGAATTTATTTATTATTACATTACATGCGAAAACCGTTAAAATTCCTGAACAGTTCAAACAATTCGGTGCGCGCTACACGGGACAAAGAGACAAGTACGAAAACAAAGTGTTGTGTACGTGAGATCCGACGGGAAAAGGAATTTCGCGAGAGACAAAGATACAATAACAAGTGCTAATATACTGAGTGACTCGAGTGACGTGCGTGCGGTGGACAGTATTCAGCAGTCAACGATGAAGGACCTGACTAAATACAAGGTGGAGGCGTTCAAGGAAATATTAAAGAGGCGTAATTTGTCTACTGCGGGAACGAAAAACGAGTTGATCTGCCGAATAATGGAGGCTGATCCGAATGGCGAATGGCTATGTGAGGATGACGAGGGGTCTCACGATCAGCGTGACGACGTAGGTGATATCTCGCAAGTTGGCGTTCCAGAAACGCAGCAAGGTACGAGCGTGCGGTTGTCGGAAATTGAGCTGTATAGAAGAGAGAGAGACTTAGCGCGGCGCGAGTTAGAATTGGCGCAACGTGAAATAGAAATGCTGCGACAAAATCAGCGGATGGAACGCGTGACGATTAATGAAAACCGAACGTTAACGATAATACCGTTCGAATTCAATCGAAAACGAATATAACGGCTATCGCGGATTTGCTTGGCTATTTCGACGGAAAAACAGCGCATTACGAAACGTGGGAAAGTCAAATCCGGTTATTGAGGACAACATATAAGTTGGAAGACGAGTCGGCGAGACTGATAATCGGAATGCGGTTGAAGGCCAAGGCGTTGGAGTGGCTACATTCGAAACCAGAGCATGTTACGATGACGTTTGACGCGCTCCTCGGTGAATTGCGGAGCATGTTTCAGCACCGTCAATCTAAAGTGACTATGCGGAAAAAATTTGAGGATCGTACGTGGAAAAAGGAGGAAACGTTCCACGAATACGCACACGAGAAAATTATCGCGGGAAATCGAGTTCCTGTTAGCAGCGATGAGATGCTCGAGTACATTGTCGAGGGTATACCCGACGATGCGCTTCGAAACCAGGCGCGTATACAGCGGTTCGACACGGTGGAGGCGCTTCTAAGCGCGTTTGAGAGGGTAACTCTACGAGAGCGAGGTACGTCTAACCCAAAAATTGGAAAAGGGAATGGTGTCGCGAACAAAGGAGAGAGATCCGAAAGGAGTGACGCGAAAAAGAGGTCAACAGACGCGGTGATACGTTGCCATAATTGTGGTATGCGGGATCATCTGGCGGCAAACTGTCCGACGAAGGATCAAGGCGCGAAATGTTTTATGTGTAACGAGCGCGGACACATTGCATCTAAATGTCCGAAAAAAGCGGGAACATCGAAGAGTTGCCTTACTGCGACGCGATCTATGGGTCGAAAATACATTAAAGACGTTTCGATCCAGGGTCGGCAAATAAAAGCTTTAATAGACTCTGGAAGCGATCTCACGCTGATGCGTGCAGACGAATACATAAAGTTAGGCTCACCGCGATTGAGATTGGGGAGAATGCGATTCCGTGGAGTGGGATCGGACAATAACACGACCTTAGGAGAATTTGAGGCAGAGATTTGTGTTGACGAGCGTACCTATACCGTGTGTATTCGAGTAATTTCGGATACGTTGATGCGGCATCAAATGCTAATAGCCACTGACTTTTTGGACACGGTCGAGGTTAATTTTAAAGCGGGAAAAATATCCATTAGTCCATTACAGGAGTCGATACACGAGAATGGGGATGCGGTACCGGAGATATTTAGCACAGATCTGACGTGCGCGGATTTCGAAATAAATCATGTGAACGAGGCCGGCGCGAGAGATGCTGAACAGAGAGCATCGTTGCAAAGACTTGTCGAAAATTATAAGCCAAATAAAGTACGTGAGACTAACATTAAAATGAAATTTATATTAAAGGATGAGGAACCAGTCTACCAGAGTGCGAGGCGTTTATCTCCATCGGAAAGAGCCGAGGTCACACAAATCGACGAGTGGCTTGCTGAGGGAATTATCAAACCACCATCATCAGAGTATCCCAGCCCTGTGGTATTGGTTCGAAAGAGGGATGGAGCGGCCAGGTTGTGTGTGGATTACCGCCATTTAAATAAGAAGATTCTGAAAGACCGGTATCCATTACCTTTGATAGAAGACCAGATGGATTTGCTGCAAGGCGCTCGGGTGTTTACCACGCTCGACCTTAAGAATGGGTTTTTTCACGTAGGAGTAGAGGAAACAAGTCAGAGATATACAGCGTTTATTGTTCCTGACGGACACTATGAATTCCTAAAGGTTCCGTTTGGCCTGTGCAATTCGCCGGGTGTATTTCAAAGATTCATTAATTCAACTTTCAGAGATCTAATACGAGAAGGGATAGTGCTGACCTACATGGACGACCTAATTGTCCCATCGGACGATGTTGATGGCGGATTGAGGAGACTTGCAAGAGTGCTTGAGGTTGCCAGCGAGGCTGGTCTTGATATCAACTGGAAGAAATGTTGCTTTCTGCAGACGAAAGTGGAGTACTTGGGCCACATTGTTGAAGCGGGGCGTGTACGACCATCCGATAGAAAGACTGAGGCGGTGCAGCGTTTTCCGGAGCCAACCAGTGTCAGGCAGGTGCAGAGTTTTCTGGGTTTGAATGGTTACTTTAGGAAATTTATTCCGGGTTATGCTACGGTGGCGCGTCCGCTGTCGAATCTTTTGAGGGCAAACGTGAACTTCAACTTCGGTACGGCGGAGAGGAATGCCTTCGAGAAGTTGAAGTGGATGCTGAGCGAAAAACCAGTCCTAAGCCTATACCGGGCGGGAGCAGAGACCGAGTTGCACACGGACGCCTCGGCGCTCGGGTATGGTGCAATATTGCTCCAAAGAGGCGGTGAGGACAACCTTTTCCATCCTGTTTATTATTCAAGCGGAAAAACGACATCGGCTGAGGCTAAGTATGCGAGCTATGAGCTAGAGGTTTTGGCGATAACCAAGGCGCTGAAGAAATTTCGCGTCTATTTGCTAGGCATCACATTTAAAATTGTGACCGACTGTCGTGCTTTCACGCTAACCATGAATAAAAGGGATCTGTGCGTACGAGTTGCCAGATGGGCATTGCTTCTGGAGGAGTTCCACTATACCATAGAGCATCGGCCCGCAAGAAATATGGTGCACGTTGATGCACTTAGTCGCAACCCGTTACCGGCGTGTTTGGTGACTGACGAGACGGATGCCGGGTTGACAGCCAGACTCAGGAGAGCCCAGGAGGAAGACGGCAGCGTGAAGAGGCTTTGCGAGTTGGTTGCACGAGGACAAGCGCAGGAGTACACATTGCGAGGTGGCTTGCTTTTCAGAGAATCCAATGGCGATCTGCAGCTGGTGGTGCCGAGGAGGATGCAAGCGCAGATCATCCGTCGAGCGCATGAGCAGGGCCATTTTTCGGTGAATAAGACCGAAAACTTAGTGAAGAACGATTACTGGATTCCGAGTCTGCGGCGAAGAGTCGAGGAGATCGTGCGCAACTGCGTCGCATGCATTCTAGCGGAGAGAAAGAAAGGAAAACAGGAGGGTTTCTTGCACCCTATTGAGAAGGGACATGTTCCATTGGATACGTTGCATATAGACCACCTAGGACCATTACCATCGACGAAGAAGACCTACAACCACATCCTTGTGGTCATCGACGCTTTCTCCAAGTTTGTGTGGCTCTACGCCACCAAATCTACGGGTACGCGGGAGGTTTTGACGCGCCTGAGGAAGCAAGCAGCGATTTTTTGCAATCCGCGGCGGATTGTCACCGACCGGGGGACTGCTTTTACGTCGAGCGAATTTGAAGAGTACTGTAAGGTGCAAAATATCGAACACATTTTAATCACTGCAGGAGTACCGAGAGCAAATGGGCAGGTTGAGCGAGTAAACAGAACGCTCATACCGTTGCTGACCAAGTTGGCTTCTCCAAGGCCGCATGAGTGGTATCGTTACATTGATACGGCGCAGCAATGTTTGAATGTTGTACCTCATCGAAGCACGGGTTCATCTCCGTTCCAGGTGCTTTTGGGGACACATCCAAGATTGAAGGATTGCCCGGAGATCAAGGAGATACTGGAGAAGGAGCAACTCGATTTGTTTCAGGATACCCGAGAGGAGTTGCGAGCTGACACGAGGAAGAACATCGTCAAGATGCAGCGAGAGAATAGGCGGAGTTTTGATAGAAGGAGGAAGAAGGCTAGAGACTACCGCGAGGGAGATCTGGTCGCTATTAGGCGCACACAGCGAGGACCGGGAACGAAACTTGCAGGCAAATTCCTAGGACCATACGAGATCACTAAGGTCTTGCGTAATCATCGATACATGGTGCGGAAGATTGGTGAGAGTGAGGGCCCAAACTGTACGACGACGGCAGCTGATTATATGAAGCCCTGGAGTCGTGAAAACGATGACTATCTTTCCGAGGATGAAGGCAAGGACGAGGATTCTGAGTAGTACAATCCAATAGTATACATTCGAGGGCGAATGTGACTGCAGGAATGGCCGAGTTGTAGGAGCATGAATATTTAGCCAATATTAGATAGACAGACGATATTAGTTAACAGACTTCCTACGAGACGAAGGAGATTTGATGTTATTGGTCGAAGGTATTGACTGACGCGACCCTGCGTATTGACGAGATTCCCGAAACGAGAGCGAAGAGAGTCCGCTGTGAGTCGCAGACCGAGACAGGCCTCAGAGAATTAGTACGCGTTACAGACAGAGTCCGCGAGAGTGAAAGAGACAGAGTGCGTGTTGGAGAGACGGAACGGACAGAGACGGAGTTCACGCGTTCGAAGTTTCGATTCTTTTATATATTCGCTAAAAGACGATTACTGTGACTTTTTGAATATTAACGACAAGAGCGACGGGGTTTGCTCTACATGTAATTAAGTTTCAATTAAATTATTATTACCACTAATAAGGGATACTTTTATTTCGAACATTTTCTTATTTTATCCTTTAATATTAAACTAAAATTAGATCTTCACAGTACTTATGAGATTATGGAAGGAAAAAGAAAAAAGAAAGATTTAATAAGACTAGTTAAGGAAATAGGCTGTGAACAGACTGTGATTTAGGTTATAAGATTTAGATTTAGAAGTAAGAAAGTAGACTGATAAAGTGTAAAATGAATGGAAAAGAGGAATGAAGGATGGAAAGTATGAATGAAACTTTGTAACAAAGTCCCTCTTATTAGCAGACAAGAAGCTGAAGAGTTTTAATAAATAATAATAAATAAAATGTACAAATATTGTCCAACATATATGTAACACACATTATGCTTATTTTTGAATATTTCCATGTTAAGAAAAAATACTGTAGGAAAAATAATGTTTAGGAATCTTTAGAGTGAGAACATGTGGGGCCGTGATGCCCGAAAGGTTTTAGTGGAGATATTGAAGTAGTCGCACGTGTAGGAATACAGGTAGGAGATTTTGTGAAGCAGGAACGAGCGCATGAGGGCAGATCCGCTCTCGTGGTTGAGTCGAGAGTGATAAAAGCGAATGGTTCAATGTATCTGATTTTATAATATATGTATATCTGTTGGTTTATATCGTAAGTGATTGTATTATAAGTGATTTTCTTAATTTTCCTCCTCCGTTATCTTACAAAATTTGAGGGCCCGTGATTGACTGAAGCTATTTCGGTTTAAAAAAATTGCGAGACGCAGAGACGAACATTCTGGAATATTCGGAGGAGATAACAGAAACGAACATCCTGAAATATTCGGAGGATACAACAGAAACGAACATCCTGGAATATTTGGAAGAGACGGTAAAGACGAACATTCTGGAATATTCAGGAGATGCGATACTAGTGACGAACGTGCAGATAATATTTTTGAAATCAGTGTGTCCGTAGTGGAAGTGGAACTGGAAAGGGACTGAGACTCAAATAAAGCTACGGTGATAGATTAAAGTGAACTATAATTCACCTCTATCAAGCTATAATTCAGATGGAAAAGTTAGCATAAATAGTAGAGGCAATACAGCGCAAAATTAAAATCGCTTCAGCCGCCACCGTGAAGACATTACACAAGTTTGTTTTTGAGGAAGAAGGTGACCGCAATAATCGCAAACGTCTACGTGAATTCGCGGGATTCTGGTTCCGCGCAGATTCTGAGAAACATAAGGCCAAGATAGGGTATACAAGTGGCTTGACGTATAGCGATCTGGTGTCCTACTGCAACATTTTTCATTTGGATTATCAAAGAACCCGAGACGAGATAATCAAACGAATTTGTACAGGATTGATGAATCTGGAATCTTTAGTACGAGTTCAAGATGAAGCCGAAGATATGACTGATGCTGTAGAAATACTGAAGGATGGACGAACGGCTAACAAAATATATTATATTAACTTTATTCAGATATGTTATTTAACCCATTAACTGCCAAATTTTTTTTTTTTTTAATTTTTGGCTGGATAAGTTATATATATGCACAAAAAGTTGTGTAACAGTATAATTATAAAAATTCCAAAATCCCCAAATGGGGATCGTGGCAGCTAATGGGTTAAACTGAACTAAATTAATGAACAAAGAAACTTATACTAATAATCTTTATCAACTTTATAATCTTAAAGTGTAAATGAGAGTAATTAATTAACAAATAGTAAATTTCAATAGTAAATTAGTAAATAGTAAATTTAGTATATTTCAATAATTTAACATGGTTTGTTTGAAAAGTAAAAGTGTAACAATAGTGCTCTTTGAAAATAATATGTTATCATCACATTTCCACGATACAGACAATTCCTGCAGATTCAAACAAAGTCAATGTATTACAGTGAAGCCTTGCAGGAATAAAAGATTCCAGAGGGCCAGAGAGGCCGCCACGGAGTCCACGCCCAGGAGATCCTCGCCGAGATGCGCTCGATGCGGGAGGAGCAGGCGCGCAGGGAGGAGGTGCTTGTGGAACAGTTGCGACAGCAGGACGAGGAACTGCGGACGCTGCGCTTGCAGAACCAGCTAAGTCCCTCCAATTTAAGAAACACTAATTCACGCGAGAGCGGTGACGTGGGTCGTGCGGAATCGGGGCGCGTCTTCGCGATTTTTTTTATAAATTGGCACTAACTTGTGCCGTATTGTGTCGTTGGAAAAATTTGAATATCTCATCTTGTTTCGATAAAAAAAATTCACAAAGAAAAATTTTAAAAATACATATCAATCACACTACAATGTAAATATAAAATTTCTGCGAGCTGTGCTGAATTGTGCTAAGTTGTGCTATTCAAATTCTACAAGAAACATGCATGAAAAGCAAGGATTAGCATGAGGGTGGTCGATAAAATAAAAAAAAGGGGTGAGGGTGAAAAAAAATTTGACATTTTCGAATTTCTTTTTGTTGTGCCGTATTGTGCTACAATTGTGCTAACTTGTGCCGCAAACGCGAGATCGATAACATCAATAACAATTAAGAAAAAAAATAAAAACAAAATTAAGATAGCCCCGCACTTTTTCACGATTAAACTCACGATTTTTTTATAAATTGGCACTAACTTGTGCCGTATTGTGCCGTTGGAAAAATTTGAATATCTCATCTTGTTTCGATAAAAAAAATTCACAAAGAAAAATTTTAAAAATACATATCAATCACACTACAATGTAAATATAAAATTTCTGCGAGCTGTGCTGAATTGTGCTAAGTTGTGCTATTCAAATTCTACAAGACCTTTATTTTCTACCTTTTTTTTAATTTTATCGACCCCCCTCATGCTAATCCTTGCTTTTCATGCATGTGCCTTGTAGAATTTGAATAGCACAACTTAGCACAATTCAGCACAGCTCGCAGAAATTTTATATTTACATTGTAGTGTGATTGATATGTATTTTTAAAATTTTTCTTTGTGAATTTTTTTTATCGAAACAAGATGAGATATTCAAATTTTTCCAACGGCACAATACGGCACAAGTTAGTGCCAATTTATAAAAAAATCGTGAGTTTAATCGTGAAAAAGTGCGGGGCTATCTTAATTTTGTTTTTATTTTTTTTCTTAATTGTTATTGATGTTATCGATCTCGCGTTTGCGGCACAAGTTAGCACAATTGTAGCACAATACGGCACAATAAAAAAAAAGTCAAAATTCGAAAAGTGCGGGGCTATCAAAAATTTTGTTTTTTTTTATTTTCTTGAATATGCTTTGAGTTACAGAATTGTGGTTTACGGCACAATATGGCACAAGCGTAGCACAATGCAGCACAATTCATAAAAATATAGAATTCGAAAAGTGCGGGGCCAACTTCACACACGTTTAGTCGCCGCCGCTGGATAGTGCCACAGATATTCTCCATATTCCCCTTGCCCCGCGGAAAGGGGTCACGGAACAAATCAATGTCCGCGAGTGTACAATATACTGTACATGACATAAATAATCACGACATAAAGACAAACAGTCATTTGTCGACCGCGTGTTTACCTATTATTTACTTACTTTACCCGTAGAGTGGAAAAATACAAATATATACATTGGGACTCGTCATTCTGTCTCGTGGTCGCGACCTGAGCAAACAGCTTGTCGAGATACGAAAAATTATTTAGAATATTATATCAAATAAGATTGCGAGTTTGAATGTAAGTCATATTTGAAGGTAAGGTTGGTATTATTCTTGGGCATGTTTTTGATACATGTAAATACCTATAATATGGTTTATTCATAAAAAAAATAAAAATCATAGTTAAAAAGTGTCCAATATACTGTACCAATATACACTTTCAAGTGAACGGAAAATTTTATTTAAGATGCACCAAAGTCTGCGAATTGCAAAGAAAGAAAAAATACACGATGATTCAACTGTAAACGAAATTCTGAATGTACTTGATGCTGGAAATCGGAAATTGAAGGTTTAAATTCTAATGATGAGCTTGAAAATCGATCTTCTCTCCAAAATCTTAGAAATAACAATACTGAAAATCTCGAAGATGATGAAAATCTCGAAGAAAAAAATCAGAATTTTGAAACAGCACAATTTGACTTTACCTAAGGAAATTAAATGGCTGAAATGTAGTTTTGAAAAAACCGATTTTGGAGAAAAGCAATCTATGTCAATCTAAAGCAAAAAATGCAGAGTAAAGATTTAAATAATCTGATTAAATATTTTCTAAATTATATTGACGAAGGTACTATTCGACTAAATCGTTTTTACAACTACCTTTTACATCTGACTGGGCAATAAAAAAGAATCAACAACGAGGATATTCAGAAAACATTGTCTGTAAAAACTCCGGAGTAGTACTAACAAAATGGTACGACAATTCTTTTGTTTGTATGGGATCTTTTCTTGGTACTGGTGAGACAAATAAATGCAAAAGGTGAATCAAAAAACATCAACGCATGATACAAGTTGATCGACCCCAAGTTATTTGTGAATATAATAAATATGGGTGGAGTAGATCAGTTTGACTGGTATATATCATTGTATAGAACATACATAAGATTTAAGAAATGGACTCTATGCATGATCACTCATGGAGTTGATATGGCTATTACTAATTCATACTTAGAATATCGTCAGAATGCTTTGAATTTGGGGTATGATGCAAAAAGTATTTGATTTGCTGAAGTTTAGGGATAGTATTGCAGAATCGCTCTTATTTGAAGATTTTAATATAAGAAAAAGATGTAGACCACATAATAAACATACCACAGGTAGACATATGAATAAACATAATGAAAAAGTTGATGCAGATGAACCTGTGATGAAAAGAAGAAAGCAACAGAAACGTCCAACAAGAGCATAATTCAAGAGTAATCATATGCCTATTTTTGTCGATGTAAAAGAAGCTATGCTTTGTAAGAAAAAGAGTTATTCCCGAAGAACTTTTTTTTATTGTGAAAAATGTCAAATCAGTTTATGTATCAGTCGCCAAAATAATTGTTTCAAAGATTTACATTCTAATGCCTAGAATAATATTGTTTTTTGTTTTTATTTTTTTTTCTGACTGTAAAATATTATTTTTGTTTATATATATTACTATAATTATTATGTTTATTATGTTTATTATTATTTATAAAACGTTATGACTGATCTTGTCAAAATTAGCAATGTTTTTTTTATAAATTCTATTAAACATTAATAGAAAGCTTATAACACACAAAAAGTTCTTATTTCTAAAAATGACGAAAAATCTTCTTCCCACTTGAACTGTACAGTATACTGGGGTTAGTATAGAGTTTTCCTGGACATATAAAAATAAAATAACAGCAAAAATTGTAGTTTTGTAACATATTATTCGCATCCTTGGTTAAAAATAATTTTTTTTAATGTCCTTATACACTTTCAAGTGAACGGATTAAAACGAGTCTCGTTGGATCCGCTGCGCATCTCTTGAAAAACACGACCCTTACGACAGAAAACTTTCAAAAGGCTTGGAAAGCACTGATTGCATTCTACGAAAATAAGCGTCTTCTAGTGAACTCAGCATTACAATCGCTTTTGACGTTAAAACGACAAGAGAGTCCGCCAGCGAAATGGAACAGCTTTACACGAACATCATGCAAATCTATCGCACTTTGGAAACGCTGAAACGCCCGATACAACATTGGGACGACTTTTTAGTCTTTATTGCAGTACGTATCGTTTGGATTCGGAATCCGTAAAAGCATGGGAGCATCACTTAGGCTCTTCAAAGGACTCCCTTACTCAGTTTAGTGAATTTTTAATTACGAGATTATTATCGCTTCAAGCCTTTGAAAAGTCTTGAACGGGTAAGCCTGGCACATTATCAAATCAACACTCATTCAAATCTCATTTTCAGGCAAGGTAAAGGAAACACGTTCGCAAAAACCTAGTTCGTGCATGTTGTGTTCCTCAAATCACTACATAGCCAATTGTCCGCAGTACAATGCTAAATCCGTTCCACAAAGAAAGGAAAGTCTCAAAAAATATAACCTCTGCTATAATAACTGCCTCGGATCTCATCGAGCATCAGCCTGTCGAATAACGAAGCGATGCCTGAAATGTAGTCATAAACACCATACCACAATTTACCAGAAGGAAGCCGCTAAATCAATTTCTTCTGACTCCACCTCGAACAACAACATCGATTTCAAAATCAACCCAATCAGCCACGACTAGCACCCACGTTCTACAAGTGTCGTGTCACACTCAACCTGCCAACTCACGCATTATCCTCGCAACCGCACAAGTTTTGGCAATTTCATCAAGGGAAGACATCATCAAAACTCATCCCTTTAGAAAATATCCCTCATTACTGAATGACTAGTTCAGATGCTTCTCCTTCCAAGAAGAACATCCTCTTCCATCCCTTTCACCGGAATTGGTGCACAACGATCGAACACCACAAGAGGTCTAACTCACTTTGACAGTGAGATCTCACAACAATAATTTTGAAATTCCAATATCAGTGTATATTCTTACAAAGTTGACCTCCCCTCTCCCGTCAACTAACTTTCAACAAAGGAGTAACTGACCTCACTTCGACGGATTTACTCTTGCAGATTACAAGTATAAATCTCCCGAATTAATCGATATAATTTTGGGATCCGATGTTTTCCATCAAATTATAAAAGAAGGACTCATCAAAGGAGACGAGAACTCTGCAATCGCTCAACTGACGAAGCTTGGCTGGATTACCTCTGGACCTCCTGGCAATCACTCTTCTCGAAATGAATTGTACGGATATCACGTTATGGTTGACAGAGAGCTTCAGGACCTTCTACAACAATTTTGGCAAGTTGATGAAATACCAGTTACACCATCATCAGTATTATCAAAGGAAGAACAAGAATGCGAACATTTCAAATCTACTCATTTCCGCGATAACCAACGACGATACAACGTTCGCCTGCTATTCAAACAATTCATCCACGCTTTAGGAGAGTTTCGTTCAAAAGCTATTCCGAAATAAAATCTCACATCGCTTATGTACGAAAACAATTCTGCATTAACTAATCAATAAATTGTGGAATTTTTCTTCAACATGTTAATTTTTGCGAAGCGATTTCCACACCCATGCGACTTTCCACGCGAAGCGAGTTTCACCCGGCAAGGGGGAGAGGGTGCGGGTGGGGGGGGGGCCGAAGGTCCCCCGCGCCCTCTTCGGTGTGTGTGTATATGTGTGTGCGCGCGTGGTGCGTGCGTACGTGCGTGTGTGTGTAGGGATGTGTTCCACTCCTTTTTGTTAATAACTTTTTAGTAAAAAGCGAGCGATGGCAAAAACCTTCCGAAGGTCATTCAGGAGGATGACTTCGACAACATATGTCAAGGTCATTTGCGGTGGCTGTGTAAAGGTGAATATTTACCCAAATAACGATATCATTTTAAGATGTACAAATTTTAACCAGCCTAATTTTTTATATTTCTATTACTATATTTGTTTCTTATTATGAGTCTATTGTTATTGATTCTATTCTTAAAAGATTCTCTAGCTTTCTTTGGTTCTAAATAATTAAAATTGAATTTCACTTAAATTATTACCTCGAAATCACAGAAAAGTCCATCAAAAGAAAAATGGTTGGCATTGAAGAAAAAATGCAAAAGACTAAATAAAATAAATTAAAAATAATAATTAAAAATAAGTCTAACACATTCTTTAAGTTCAAGGAATTTTTGAATTCAAAGTCCATTGTTGCTATCAAATTCTCCACACATAACTCAAATTTTACTAGGCTCGTCAATATTATTATCTTCATAAGGGTCTCTCAATTCGTCGGTACATATTCGTCGGTAAAGATACATAGTCTTGCATACATTTGACACTTTTTTTTGACTACCATCTCCTAGTATTTAAATTTCAGACATAGACTCACACATTAGACATAGAGATATTACTTTCGTTCAATTTCGGTTTTTTAAATCGGTTTATTTTTTGGCTAAAATTACATGTTTTAAAATAATTTATATATTATTATATTATATTTCACTGTGTTTCATATATTATTATAATATGATTATATTATAATATGATATATAATATAATATGATGAATTTCTTGTGTTAAACTGTCGGGCAAACTCTTTTTTACAATAATTAGCGCCAAGTTATGTTAACAAGTTCAGTTCATTTTTGTTCAGACATTATTTATTTCCATATAAAATTTGTCTATATAGCAAATAATACGTATTATATGAACATTATAAAATATTTTTAAAAAATGACAGTCCAAGATTTTAAACCTGGATTCGCGATGTTGCTATTCCTCTCCCGCTGCGCCAACGGTATTTATCAAAACCGTGTCTTTTTTTACGGTACTTATATAAATGAATATTTTACGGTACTTATATAAATAAAAATTTCTCCAAATTTCAAATACAAAAAAAATTACTTACAAGGCGCATTGAACGAAAAGCTCAAACACAGATCAACTTAAATTCAATACAGATTCACTACAAAAAAAAGATCAAAATTGGTGAAGAGTCAACCGCGACCTCTCCTTGCAAGAAGCTGAGACGCTCTTCTCTTTCCCGTTATCCGATTGAAATAAACTTTTATAGGAATTATTTTTTCATAAAATGGAACTATTTTAAGGGGTGAAACAAAAAAAATTTTTTTTAATTTTCGATGTAGTATAAATTATAAATAAGTATAAATAAGAACCACCCTAATATATATATATATACATATATATATATAACATATTAAATTTTGTTATATTACAAAATATTTTATTTATATACTTATGACAGGATATTAATATCATAGCTGTAGGTTATGTTTATTTTATTTACCTACTCTGTCATATCAAACTGTGCACTACACCGTTGTACTAGCTCGAGACCAAGGGCAGTCAGTTCAGTGAACTGATGCACTGAGTACCTCTGCACTGCTAAAAAGAACAACGAACATGACGTCACTTCCGTCAAAAAGAACGTTTCAGTGTACACTTCTTGAACTAGTGCAGGCAGTGCAGCGAAAAAAAACAAACTTCAAACTTTTTATATTATATGAAACAATGTCGAAAACAAAAGTTCAAAGAAGTGTATGGGTTAGACCAATTATACTGTGGAACAACGATTTCTTCAAGGAGACAGTAACAATTCAGTTACAATGTTAAGAGCAACAGATCCATCCTTGTATTTTAATTATTTCAGAATGCAGATGGATATATTTAATAAACTGTTTGTCTTAGTGGGTCCTAAAATTGAAAAAGAATGTAATATAAGAGAACCAATTCCCTCTCGAATAAGGCTTGAAATTTGTATTAGATATTTAGCTAGTGGTGATAGCATGAAGTCTGTAGGATATGCCTTTAGAGTTGCTCCAAACACAGTTTCTAAAATTGTGCATGAAACTTGTAATGAAATTTGGAAAACATTAAAAGATATAGTTATGCCTGTACCAAGTACACAAGAATGGAAAAAGATAGCGTAAGATTTTGGAAAACTGCGGAATTTTCCTCATTGTATTGGAGCAATCGATGGAAGGCACATGGTAATAGAGGTAATAATTAATTTTAGACAACAACAATTAATACATTCTTGACCGCGTATTACTAAATAGTAAGAAATAAACTTCAATTTGCCTTTTTACGGTCGAGCCTGGATCTTTTTTGCCAATCAATGATCTGCGCAATCGCAGTACGCAATTAAATACAAGATGCGCGTCGACACTGTCGAACTTGAAACGCAAATCACCAACATAAAATCAACTTGATTCCAAATGTTGGTGCTAATAAGACCCCCCATCCCCTACATATAAATAATTTATTGCGAAAAATATTACCTCAGTCAGGATTCGAACCTGGAACTCCCCCATTCCGTGCGGGCGTCATACCAATTCTACTACCGAGGCATGTAAATTAATTTTAACTTTCTCTTTATTCAAGGTATATTGATACAAATATGTTATAAATGCTTAATTACATTTCAGGCTCTTCCGCATAGTGGTTCCATTTATTTCAATTATAAAAAAAAACTTCAGCATAAATATTTTCTTTTGTAAAATCAGTATCAGCAAAGCATGTGTGTTCCGTTAAATTGGAATTTTCTTGTGACAACAAATAGTTGCAATATTTGCACTGGTAATACTTGAAAAAAGTAATTTATATTTCTTATTGTTTATTTCAAATAAATTAAAAAATTAAACTTTTTTTATACTTACATTACGACGTATTGAACCTTCCCTAACTTCCACGTCCATATCCATAATGTTTTATTTAGTTTTAACTATTTATCGATACTTTTTCAATTCAAACTTTGTAGGTTAGACAGGTAGTAACGCAAACGCATACGGGAAAGGTACAGAAAAATACGGAAGAGCGCTGATTGGTTATTCGAATCACGCATTCTCTGTCCCGCACGCTGATTCCCGTATCGTGTGATTTCACCCTAACGCATGGTACGGGACTGCAACAACACGTGTAAAATAACACACGAAATATACTTGTTATTAAAGAGAATCGTGTGGTTCATTAAGAATCCTAGCACGTTACAAGTGGCGACGAGATACGGGAACTTGAATTCCAAAGACCAAACTGACTGTAAGCAAAGGGCCAGGCACACCGATTATCGTAAAATAAACAAGGGCAACGCACATAGTGATAACGTATGATAACGCAAATTATCTGAGAAACTACGTGTACTTGACGAGATTATTATTAGTATTTAAATTACATATCTGTATAATAATTATTGAAAAAACCTTCATTAGGTATAACGTACGTTACTTCTCAGAACAAGAGCCATGCAGTGGAAAAAGTTGTTAGTAAATACTAAGGACCACCTAGGCTAAATATTCCTTATGTTTCAATATTGCATTGCCTACTTAACTATGTACAAATAAGTGACATTTTAAGGACCATGCAGATAAACCCATTAGCGAATGCTAAAGAGCCATGCACAGAAAAATTGTTTTAAATTCAATTCCAAATCGCCCAAATGACGCAACTAGCGTCAACGCTGACAAGCCTCAATAGTTTTAATTGCGACGGCGACTCAGCTTCTGTAAATACACAATGGGAGAAATGGAAGAGAGCGCTGGAAATATATCTGCTAACCCTAAATATAGAAAACCCAGTGAAAAAAAGAGCGACACTTCTACACACCGAAGGACTGTCTTTACAGGACATCTATTATAATATATTGGGAGCACATGTAGGAGAAACAAAAGATGTAGATGTTTACAAAGTTGTACTCAATAAATTAGATGAATATTTTTCACCAAAACAAAGCAAAGTCTATGAAAGGCATTTATTTAGGCTAATAAAGCAAGAAGACGAAGAGAAGTTTGAAAAATTTTTACTCAGATTATGGAATCAAGCTGACGAGTGTAAGTTCACAAACAACGATTTAATAGACGAAATAGTAGAAAAATGTAATTTGACAAAACTGCGGAAGAACTATCAGCAGGAGATACTATTACACTTAATCAAATTGTCATTGAAGCAAATGCGTTGGAAGCAGTTGGTAGACAACTAGAAGATTTTAGTCAAAAGAACCTGATCCATCAAGGAAGTAATGAAATAAATAAGCTAGACTTTAAAAAATGTAGGAATATGGAGCAAACAAATAAGCAAACAAAAAGTAAAAATAATGACGTAGGCTGTTCAAGATGCGGCAGCAACAAGCATTCACAGAATAACAGGAAATGTCCAGCAAGAGATAAAAAGTGCCTCAAGTATAATCTCATTGGCCATTTTAGAGAGTACTGCAGAACACAACAAAAGAGGATATTTGATGTGGAAATATATATCCGGACTCTCGTTATATAATGACTTTTAGTACCAACAAAAGACTCTTCCGATATAAAAGACTCATGTTTGGGATATCTTGTGCTCCAGAAATATTCCAAAAAGTCTTTGAAAGAATGTTTCTAGGATGTGAAGGCACAGCAAATTTCATTGACGACATTATTGTGTATGGACCGGATGAACTCGTCCACGACAAAAGACTCCATAAAGTACTTAAAGTTCTGAAAGAAAATGACGTTCTCTTAAATGAAACGAAGTGCATCTATAAAATTAAAAAAGTAGAGTTTCTTGGACATGAGCTGTCAGAGGAAGGCGTAAAACCCCCCCTAGAGAAATACATAATAAAAGTAATACAAACTAGCCGACGTCCTACGACAACAAAGAAATTCAGAATTTCCTAGGCTTGGTGAATTTCGTGGGAAAATGGATACCGCACCTAGCTACTTTAACCGAACCATTCTGGAAATTATTACGTTTAAAATTAAATAAGCAACAACGAACATTCAAAAATATTGGACATCAGATCAAGAGGACAGCATTTCAAAGTTTAAAAAAAAACCTATCAAAAATTAAAACACTAGGCTACTACAACCCCGAAGATAAAACGCAAGCAGATGCCTCCTCCAGTTGATTTGGCAGCTGTACTTATCCAAATTGGTTCCAACACTCTAAGAATAATAGCATATGGAAACAAAAGCCTACGGACTGCGAGAAGAGATACTGCCAAACAGAAAAGGAGGCATTGGCTCTCGTTGGGGCAGTAGAACACTTCAAATTATATTTTTTTGAGAAAGAATTTGAACTTATAAGTGATCATAAACCTTGATAACCCTTGAAACTATATTGGAATCAAGATCGAAAAAGGGTCCTAAGACTACAGGCATTCAGATATAAAATCGCCCCGGTAAGTCTAACATTGCAGACACATTATCAAGACTATGCAAGACAAATACATTAAAACCGTTTGACAACGAAAATTACATAAATCAGATCATCGAATATAGTAGACCAATCGCAGTATCATTAAGAGAAATCGAAGCCGCTTCCTTAACCAATGCAGAAATGATAAAAGTAAAAAATAACCTATGTAACAACAACTGAGACGAGTCAGTAAATAATTATAAAATTTTTCAATTATGCTTCCATGAAGATATCCTTCTAAGAAGTAAAATAGTCATACCACCATCGTTACGACAAAGAGTACTAGAAGTTGCTCACGAGGGACACCCAGGAACAGTAGCAATAAAGAATCGACTCAGAAGTCTGGTGGCCGAAGATACACAGAGATGCAGAAAATAGAGAGTTAAAGCATGTAAAGGATGTACACTAGTCTCTGCCCCAAACTCGCCTAATCCCAGAAGAAGAGAAAAGAACTTCGATGTGCCATGATTAGATAAATCCATGAATATATAACAATATATTTTTCAACCCTTGCTTAGTAATGATTATCTATTGGTCATCGTAGATTATTACAGCAGATATAAAGAGATAAAAGTTACCAAAAATAGTACAGCTGCAGACACGGTTAAAATTTTGAAGGAGATTTTCTCACGGTTGGATTTCCTTGTAACATTAACCTGCGACAATAGAAATCAATTTACAAGTGACGCATTTAAAATACTGCACTGAATGCGGAATAAAAATATATCATACAATACCATACTGGCCTCAAATAAACGGAGAGATGGAGAGATAAAACAGAGATATATTAAAAAGACTAAAGATCAACTAAAGAGAACCAACTAAAGAGAAGAGATTGGAAAGAAAAAATACTTATGTACTTAATGATGTACAGTAGTACACCACATTTTACAACAGGTAAATTGCCATCGGAATTATTCTATCAAAGGCAATTTTGCGACAATATACCAACCAGAATGGATATTGAAAATAACAAATGAAGAAGTGAGAGACAAAAATAGAGAAAAAAGAAATAGGAAAAAAGTACGGAGACCGAAGAAGACGAGCAACGTATAACAATTTGGATACCAAACTTTGGTCCAGCCATCCCTGGTAACAGAAGTGAAAGGAGAAGTATAAAAATAAAAAACGATTCAACAGGTAAAGAGTGTAGGAGGAATGTTATCCTGAAGAAAGTACCCGAGTAGAAATTGAAACTCGTCAGTACCCAGCCATTAGCTAGCCAATTTGTGTTTTATCTAGGCCTTAGCCAGTAGTTTTATCTAGCCCTTAGCGAGTAACGTAACGCTCAAAAGTCCTAGCTACTGGACAAACATTATTGTCTTGTGGCGAGCTTAGAAAAGCTATCTAGCTACTAGGTAGCGTGGGCTAGATAAAAAGTATACAAAAAAAAATTGTATTGACTTTTTTTAATTATTGAATTTTTTTTTTACAAGATATTTGTGATTCCTGAGAATTTTACTATTTAACACGCACATGGATAATTACATTAAATTAACATACTACTTACAATTTCTATCGATAGCCCAGTCAAATAGTACATTTAAAAAAGAAAGTGAAGGGAACAGCGGGATTTTTTTTTGGGCTTGAAAAGGGGGTCAAGGAGAGCTTAACCCCAAGTTTGCACCCCTGTAGACCTTGAGCTTTTTTAAGGGGGTTAAAAAATTTTACTTTTTTGCTTATAACTAATTACGGTCGCGAGATATGGAAAAATTGTTCAAGAGAAAGTTGTAGACAATAAAAAAACGAACATTTTACCTTTTTTAATCGTTTTATTTAGTGCAAAATTGCGCCTTGTAGAGCGCGGCAAAGATGCAAGTCAACGTTACCGCGCCATAATAAGAGGAAACATTTGTTTCGCGCAACAGGGAAAAGTATTTTCTATATCATGTACTACAAATAACGCAAATGAATGTAAACGAACATAACGAAAAGTACATTTACAAAAAAATAATTAATAACAACAACAATAATAATAATAATTATAACAATAATAAAAAAAGTTAAAAATAGTAATAATAATAATAATAACGTTCCAATAAAATAGTATATTCTTACAAATGTTGCGCGAAACAAATGTTTCCTCTTATTATGGCGCGGTAACGTTGACTTGCATCTTTGCCGCGCTCTACAAGGCGCAATTTTGCACTAAATAAAACGATTAAAAAAGGTAAAATGTTCGTTTTTTTATTGTCTACAACTTTCTCTTGAACAATTTTTCCATATCTCGCGACCGTAATTAGTTATAAGCAAAAAAGTAAAATTTTTTAACCCCCTTAAAAAAGCTCAAGGTCTACAGGGGTGCAAACTTGGGGTTAAGCTCTCCTTGACCCCCTTTTCAAGCCCAAAAAAAAATCCCGCTGTTCCCTTCACTTTCTTTTTTAACGTCGATTTTTGTATAATTTGACTGGGCTACGATGACCGTCGGGATTCGAACCTGGTACCCTTGTCGAGCTGGATTACAAGTCATTCACTCTACTCACTACGCTATTAGATCTTCATAACATATACGTTTTAAATTTTCCTTTTATGATACAAAAATTTTGTTAATTATTAGACAACTTCATTTAATATTTAATTTCAAATGTTCAATATTGCTTATATAAATATGAATGTGTTAAATGATAAAAATTTTAATTCTATATAAAAGAGTAAGTTAGTAAGAGTAGTTAGTAAATGTTTAAAAATTACCAAGAAATTTTTCTTTTTTAAGATATATATATATTAGGGTGGGTCAAAAAAATCAACTATTTTTTTTTTCACTTTGTACTCTGAAAAACTGGTTGGTAGAGACCTCAAAAAAATTCTCTCCAAGTATGAGCTCTTAATTTTAATAGGAACGTCCTCCGTCTTTCAGTTTTATATTTTTTCCTTATTATTAAAAAGAAAAATACATATCTCGGTATCTACTATATGAAAAAAAATATCTCGTCTCATATATTCGTAGGAAATTGAATTCTCTACAAAAAAGGTCTCTTACAATTTTTCCGTAAACCTCACCGTTCAAAAGTTATTAAAGGTTAAAGTTTGATTATTTTAAGGTAGATTTCTTTTTTTTTATGAATTTTATAACTCCATAACAAAAAAACATTATGATACGCGCAATGGTTTTGTTGGAAATTTACTGCTCTACAAAAATGGTCTCTTATGATTAGTCGATTAAATTAATCGTTCAAAAGATATTCATCGTCAAACTTCAATGCACACTATTTTTAACAGTTTTTTATTAAAAATTCAAACAATTTCAATTTAATTCATGAGTTTCGGGGAAATTTGTACAAATTTGAGATCCAATGAATATTAAAATGTTTTAAACTTTTTTTCTAGTTTTTTCTTTAGTTTTAAGCATGTTTGGGTACATTAAAACAAGAAATTATTGCATTTTTTCTAACTTAGAGTCAATGATTCATTAAATTTCGAGTAAATAACGTTTTCGTATTCTATTTAATATAAAAATTTAAAAAAAAAAAAAAAACAAAATCGGGATTTCAAATTATTAAAGGAAAAATTTGTAAAAATACTATGAGAATGATGAATTTCAAAAAATTTTTGGAACACAAAACTTTTATAGTAGTAACTTTCACGACAGACACTCGAATTTGTACAAATTTCCCCGAAACTCATGAATTAAATTGAAATTGTTTGAATTTTTAATAAAAAACTGTTAAAAATAGTGTGCATTGAAGTTTGACGATGAATATCTTTTGAACGATTAATTTAATCGACTAATCATAAGAGACCATTTTTGTAGAGCAGTAAATTTCCAACAAAACCATGAGTTGCGCGTATCATAATGTTTTTTTGTTATGGAGTTATAAAATTCATAAAAAAAAAGAAATCTACCTTAAAATAATCAAACTTTAACCTTTAATAACTTTTGAACGGTGAGGTTTACGGAAAAATTGTAAGAGACCTTTTTTGTAGAGAATTCAATTTCCTACGAATATATGAGACGAGATATTTTTTTTCATATAGTAGATACCGAGATATGTATTTTTCTTTTTAATAATAAGGAAAAAATATAAAACTGAAAGACGGAGGACGTTCCTATTAAAATTAAGAGCTCATACTTGGAGAGAATTTTTTTGAGGTCTCTACCAACCAGTTTTTCAGAGTACAAAGTGAAAAAAAAAATAGTTGATTTTTTTGACCCACCCTAATATATATATATATATATATTAGGGCTCTTATTTTTTACCACTTCGAAGATTCGAAGCCTTCGAAAGAATTCGAAGCTTCGAAGTTAACTTCAAAGGTTCAAAGTCTTCGAAGACTTCGAAGACTTCGAGTTAAAATCAAGTTTAAAAAATAAGCTTTTATAGAATAGTAAAAAACATTTAATATACTATATAATATATATAAATTATTTATTTTTATTTTACAAATTAACTGAAAGGATTACATGTTAAGTGAGCACTGATTAGTTAATCATTTGCACATTATATATATATATATATATATATATATATATTATATTCCATTTATTCTAATATTATTATTTATTATATCATTATTCATTTATTTATTCAAATTGTTGTTATTTTTATAACTTATTTATTTATTGTTTTATTTATTATTTTTATTATTTATTTATTCACTATTTTTGACATTAATATATTAAAATAATAATAAATAACAAAATAGTGAATAAATAAATAATAAAAAATAATAACAAAACAATAAATAAATAAGTAATAAAAAATAATAATAACAATTTGAATAAATAAATGAATAATGATATAATAAATAATAATATTAGAATAAATGGAATACGCTCGAAAATTTAATACCAATTTTCAATATATAACTTCTAATACATAAATTTTTAATATTATTCTCTATATATAACTATATAAAATTACAATGTAGAAAGAAATGCAATTTATAATGTTAGAAGGGACAATAAAGTGTCTTAACTTATATACGATTGTGCAATTCTTAAAAAATTAAATTAATTATTAACTTTCTTGATATTGAAACTTTCTTTATATTATTTAATTATTAACCCTAGCTCGCCATCTCTATTAAATAGTATAATTTTGATTCTTAGAAGCTTCGAAGTTCGAATGTCGAAGCCTTCGAAGCAAATCATCAGCCCTAATATATATACAGGGTGTCCGATAATTCGAAGTCCACCCGTAAACTGCAGGTAGAGTAGGTTAAACTGAGCATAAAAGTCCTGTATAATTTTTTGATATTCTTAATATTTACCGAGATATTAACGAAAAAAGATCGGCGAATCCGCGCGAGGAAAGCGCGCGCGGCGAGAAGGACGTCCCACCGCTACGTGCTCACTAAGCGCGCAGTGAGACGATGGGAGGAGCCTACGAGCGTAATACTAGAACACTGCGGCGACCGCGCCGAATTATTGGTATAATCCCACCGCTCTATCTCCCACCGCCACACTGCGCGCTTAGTGAGCACGTAGCGGTGGGACGTCCTTCTCGCCGCGCGAGCAAAGCGCGCGCGGATTCGCCGACATTTTTTGTTAATATCTCGGTAAATATTAAGAATATCAAAAAATGATACAGGACTTTTATGCTCAGTTTAACCTACTCTACCTGCAGTTTACGGGTGGACTTCGAATTATCGGACACCCTGTATATACAGGGTGATTCAAAATAACCATATGTCCTTAAAGAGACATATTCCTAAGCGTATTCTAAGACAACTTTTCCTTTGCCAAAAATTTTTCCGGAGCTTAGTTTTCAAAATACAAAGGAAAATAGGTAGCGTATCGTGAGTCGAGTACAAGAGACAAGCAGGGGCGGACCACTCACCGTTACGCGGGTGTTTACGCGAGGCGCCTGCTACAATCAGCTGACGATACATAAATATGCATACACACACACACACACACACGCACACACGCAGCAGCTAGACGGACGGACACACACACACCGCACGCAGCTGACAGACGGACGGACAGACAGACAGACACACGTACGTACGCATGTACATTTATTCATGCACTCAAGAATGCGTCAGAGAGAGAGAGAGAGAGAGAGAGAGGGAGAGGAATGTATCGAAGAAGCTTCAACATGTTTACTTACGTATCATTTTGTCTAAACAATTGATTGCTTCCGCGATGAGACAAATTCGTATGGAGTGATTTTATCCTTTTTCTTATTGTTCACGTTTCGAAGCACACAACACATTCACATCTCTGTCACTCACTTCATCGATAAAACGAGGAAATATTTAATGATAACTATTTAGCGCGAAAATTACTTGAAAAAGAAAAACACGTTTTCGACGAACACACGACATACGACGTGTTTACTCGACGCGGCAAGCAGTCGACTGACTTGATAGGTTATTGTTATCACGACAATCCCGTAACCAATTGAAAGTGGCTGCGTTCAGCAACAGAGCAGATCAGTGAGCGCTTAGTGATTCTTTTATTTAAGGGGTAACACTACCTTGTAAATTTTTTTTTTTCCATTTTTTTTTTATTGGCTTAAATTCTTCCTTAACTATCCAAAAATGATGCCCAAAACATTTTATGTGGAAAAAAATTTTTTAAGTGGCCGAAAAATTCGGTTTTCCGAGTAAAGTCACGGTGCGTTCTTTAACGCATTAGGGCGCGTTCCATAACGGTATAGTAGGGATCACTATTCCTTCGTAAACATATTATACTTACATCAGTAGGATAAAACTTGAAAATGAAACCATTAGATGTCTCTACTACTCGAATTTTTAAGCTAGGACAACAGCTGACGCCAGGAAAACCGTTAGAAGTAATACGTACTTGAAACTTTAAACGCATTTTACTCGAAACCATGTTTTTCGAGCTGGCCGTAAATCTAGCGCCTACAATTTTCAACCAATTGACTTGAAATTTTAACAGTAGCTAAAAAATTAAATTTTCTAGTGAACGTCCGTAGAACTTTTTGATTTATGAAAATTTACTGACTTTATAGCCGATTTTCGGCCGATTTTTTCCGTAAAAACGTGTTTTTTTTTCAAATTGACGCCATTTTTTTAAAAATCAATATTTTGAAAAGTTCTACGGACGTTCACTAGATTTTTTGATGTAATTTCAAAATCTTTTTTGTTTTTTATTCTAGATGCACAATTGTGACCTGTAGGTGTACGGCCAGGGAGGTCATAAAAAAAAAAGATGTTTTATTCCGACAGATGTTGTGCTGCCATTTTGTTTTTAAATGATTTAAAAAAAATTTTTTTATATACTATAAGAGATGTACAATGATGTCTAACAAACTGAATTTTAATAAATTGTTTTGCCTTTTCACAATAAATTCGAGAAAATGAACCTTGATTTTGACCCCACAAGGTAGTGTTACCCCTTAATTGGTTTCTGCACTTAGATCCAACGAAGATCTAAATGCAAGAACCAATCATATTAAAGAATCACTAAGCGCTCACTGGTCTGTTCTGTTTGCTGAACGCAGCCAATGTGAAACGTGAACGTACGATGATAACCTATCAAGTCAGTCGACTGCTTGCCGCGTCGAGTAAACACGTCGTATGTCGTGTGTTCGTCGAAAACGTGTTTTTCTTTTTCAAGTAATTTTCGCGCTGAATAGTTATCATTAAATATTTCCTCGTTTTATCGATGAAGTGAGTGACAGAGATGTGAATGTGTTGTGTGCTTCGAAACGTGAACAATAAGAAAAAGGATAAAATCACTCCATACGAATTTGTCTCATCGCGGAAGCAATCAATTGTTTAGACAAAATGATACGTAAGTAAACATGTTGAAGCTTCTTCGATACATTCCTCTCCCTCCTCTCTCTCTCTCTCTCTCTCTCTCTCTGACGCATTCTTGAGTGCATGAATAAATGACGCATTCTTGAGTGCATGAATAAATGTACATGCGTACGTACGTGTGTCTGTCTGTCTGTCCGTCCGTCTGTCAGCTGCGTGCGGTGTGTGTGTGTCCGTCCGTCTAGCTGCTGCGTGTGTGCGTGGTGTGTGTGTGTGTGTGTATGCATATTTATGTATCGTCAGCTGATTGTAGCAGGCGCCTCGCGTAAACACCCGCGTAACGGTGAGTGGTCCGCCCCTGCTTGTCTCTTGTACTCGACTCACGATACGCTACCTATTTTCCTTTGTATTTTGAAAACTAAGCTCCGGAAAAATTTTTGGCAAAGGAAAAGTTGTCTTAGAATACGCTTAGGAATATGTCTCTTTAAGGACATATGGTTATTTTGAATCACCCTGTATATACAGGGTGTCCCTAAATTCGCGCCCACGGAGTACAAGGCGTGATACTTTAGGCTAAAAGAAATAACTTTTTCCTTTAGCAAAATTGCGTGCGATAAGTAGTTTTTGAAGGAGAGCAGGTTGAAGTAAACCAATAGGCGTTCTGGTGTAAGTGGCGCTCAGGGCCGGCGCGCGCGCTTCGCTCACTTGTATCAAATTCTTGACTAGTATTTACAAGTAATGTTAAAACATTAATGCTTTGTTATAATTAGTTTACTATGAATTTATTTTTATCTTAGTTATGATTTTATTTTAATTATACATATTATTAGTTAGATTTTACTTAAGACTCAAATTATTTTTATTTTATTTTTTTTTATTTATTGTGTATGTGGCCCTAAAAAAGACTGATTAAGAGTATTTTAAATTAACATTACTTGTAAATACTAGTCAAGAATTTGATACAAGTGAGCGAAGCGCGCGCGCCGGCCCTGAGCGCCACTTACACCAGAACGTCTATTGGTTTACTTCAACCTGCTCTCCTTCAAAAACTACTTATCGCACGCAATTTTGCTAAAGGAAAAAGTTATTTCTTTTAGCCTAAAGTATCACGCCTTGTACTCCGTGGGCGCGAATTTAGGGACACCCTGTATATGTTTGTCCAGTAGCTAGGACTTTTAAGCGTTACATTACTCGCCAAAGGCTAGGCAAAACACAAATTGGCTAGTTAATGGCTGGGTAGTGACGAGTTTAAATTTCCACTCGGGTATATAATACTGGCTAGATAATTACTAGACAGCCATTAAAGAAATAGTTTGAGAATTACATAAACTCATTTTTCAAATGCTAACAAATTTTTGAATAATAATGGCTAGACAATAGCTAGCTAATTTTTTAAAGGTTCCCAAGCGCTATCTATTCCAACATTTACAGTACAGGAGCTAGAAAAGTACTGGATAGCCAAGAAGTAACGTAAATTATAGTTCATACTGAGCTAGTCAATAGCTAGATATCATATCTAGCCTGCATGATCTAGCCACTAGCTGCAAAGTAACTTTTGCTAGACAAATTTCCACTCGGGTAGTTGGAGCGTGGAAGATTATGAATGAAATAGATACGTACTAAGAGTAAAAGTGCATGAAACGATTTAATTATTTCATTTTATTTAGCATACTCTTTTTGCATTCAATTTTAAATTCACTTAATTATCATTTTAAATGTATTTAAATTTCAGTTTATTTCAGTTTATTTATAGTATTTCAATTTAATACTATACACGTTGTAATAAAAATAAATATATACACGTTGCAATAAAAAATAAAAATAAACAAAGAAGGAATGTAGTATATAACGCGGCGCACCATCTGAAAAAAGTAACGCACAGTACAAGACCGTAGCAACACGTGTAAAATAACACACGAAATATACTTGTTATTAAAAAGAATTGTGTAGTTAATTAAGAATTCCAGCACGTTACAGTCTTCTTGACGACGGTTGTTGTAGATAACAACTCCTAAGATCTGCTCATTCAACGATTCTGATTTTGTTCTGAGCCGACTAGCCACGGACGTGTAACATTGAGTTCCGACAACTACACTGTGTTTTCCTGAATAAAACTATTCCTCAGCTGTGAGAGAGAGAGAGAAAGAGAGAGGGGGGAAGGGGGGAGAGAAGAAGGAGGGGGGGAACCAACAGGAGAGGGGAAGGGAGGAGAGAGAAAGAGAGAGAGAAAAGAGAGGAGAGAAAGAAAGAGGACAAAAGAAAGAGGGAGAGAAAAGAAAGAGGGACAGAGAGAGAGAGAGAGAGATCTTTATTAATAGCTTTCTCAGCTATTTGTAATAGCTGAGTAAATTAAATTTAAGTTATTAGGTGTAGAAAAAAGTTCTGAGCTTTTTTTTGTAAAATTCAATCTTTATTCAAAAACAAACAAAAAAATATTAATCAGCGAAATATTCCCCATTTGCATCAACAACCTTTTGCCATCTTTCGGGTAGCTTGCGAATTCTTTGACGATAATAGCTCACCGGCTTCGAAGCGATGAAGTCATCAATGCATTTTCGTATCTCTTCAACTCTCACGAAATGTGTATCAGCCAAATGATGCTGCAGCGACCGGAATAGGTAGTAATCGGAAGGCGCCATGTCTGGGCTATACACCGCGTGCGGAAGAAATTCCCAGTCTAACGCAAAGATATGGTCCTGAGTCGCTTTCGCAACATGTGGTCGAGCATTGTCATGAAGCAAGATCACTTTACGATGTCCTTGGTCAGTAAAGCAGCCTCTTTTCTTCTAATGCATCGCTCAAATTGGTCAATTGTTGTTGGTAGCGGTCTGCCGTGATTGTTTCACCTGGTTGTAACAACTCGTAATACAACACACCTTTCCAATCCCACCAGATACAGAGCAAAACCTTCTTGGCGTGGATATTGGGCTTTGGCGTCGATGTCGAAAGTTGACCAGGGTCAACCAATGATTTTCTACGTTTAGGGTTATCATAAAGAATCCACTTTTCATCGCCTGTGATTTTGTGCAGAAAATCTTTTTTCCGGAACTTTGAAAGCAAAGTGAGTGCAATGTTACGCCGTCGATTTTTGTTGTCTTCGGACAATTCATGCGGAACCCATCTGCCTTCCTTCTTTCCCATCGTATGTAAACGTACGGAAATGGCTTGCTGCGTAACGCCAAGCTGTTCTGCAAGCTCCTTTTCAGTTGGCACAAAGTTTATATCCAGCAGTGCTTGCAATTCGTCTGTTTCAATCTTTTCAGGGCGTCCAGCACACGGTTCATCTTTAAGACTAAAATCTCCTTGGCGAAATTTTTGATACCATCTTTTACATGTAGTATTACTTACAGCGTACTTCTCTCCATATGCAGCACAAATCATTGCAGTGACTTCAGCAGCATTTTTCTTCAGATGAAATGCGAAGTGGATGAAAAATCAAATATGCTCTTTTGTTATTGCCATCGTGAACACTACTGATTTTTGAGGTTATGTGCATCAAACGCCAAACCGTATGACATTTTAGAAGGTCAAATGTCAACGCTTTAAAACCGCAAAAGGGCGGGAAGATATATAAAATTTAAATTGTTATTTCGGTTGTATGAAATCTAAAGCTCAGAACTTTTTTGTACACCTAATACATCATAATATGCTCTTTTAACCTACGCTTAAACAGTTCAATTTTTTCATGTTTTTATTTCAGTTGGTAAGTCATTATACATTTTCACTCCTTCGTAAAACATACTCTTTTGCACGCTTTTTGTTTTCCGAAATTGTAATGCAATATCTCCGACCTGTCGCGTTTGTCTTTCACTCTCATTTCCTACTATTACTATCCTGTTCTTTAATTGATTTGATAACATATTTTTCAAAATCTTAAAAATAAATATGCACACATTATAACATAGCCTCTGTTTTACGGACATAAATTGCAAATTTTGCAGCATATGTTCCACTTTGGTATACCTATCACATTGCAATATAACTCTCATGGTTCGATTTTGCGCTATTTATATCTGCAATATAACTGTGTTTTCCCCATATCTATTAATAACGTTGTGCAATATTCAAAATGAGGTGCTATAATTGATTTATATACAATACATCTAGTATACATCTAGTATACATCGATATAAAGTTACCTATTCTATTTAATAAACTTGTTTTCTTTCCTATTTTTTTTTAACATATAATCACAGTGATCTTTAAATTGGAGTCTATCATCAATAATTATACCTAAGTATTTCATTATTTCTACTCGCTCTATCTCAGTTCCATCCAAACATTTCAATGCAATATCTCCTTTCAGTTCCTTCCTAATACTCCTAACAATCATGTATTTCGTTTTTCCTGCGTTTATTTTCAACTTATTTACATTCATCCATTTTTCTGCTGTTCCAAACGCCATATTCATTTTATTTTCTATTTCCGCATTATTTTCCCCAGTTACATATATTAATGTATCGTCTGCGAACATTTTTATGCTACACCCTTCTGGACAGACTTTAATTATATCGTTTATATATAGAATAAATAACAAAGGCCCTAACACAGACACTTGTGACACATCATATTCGGTAGCAATTAATTTTGACCACTTATTATTGACACGGACCTGTTGTGTTCTATTATTTAAATATAATTTTAACCATTTTAATACCATTCCTCTAATTCCATATTGATATAACTTCTCTATTAATCTTTCTCTATCAATTGTTTCAAACGCCCGTTTAAGATCGATAAAAATTACTCCTATCATTTTTCTCTCACTATCTCTAACTATCAATTTCGTCGATAACAGTTTGAATCGCCGTTTACATGAATACTGTTTTCTAAAGCCCGATTGATGTTCCATTATGATATTATTAGATTCAAAGTACATTTCAATTTGTTTTTTTACTCATTTTTAAATTTTTCTACTAATTCTAATACTTTTTCAAAATTTGGTACACATTAATAGATCTATCATTTTTCTCTCACTAACTATCAATTTCCATTCATCGATAACAGTTTGAATCGCTGTTTCACATGAATACTGTTTTCTAAAGCCCAATTAATGTTCCGTTATGATATTATTAGATTCAAAGTACATTTCAATTTGTTTTTTTACTACTAATTCTAATACTTTTTTGAAATTTGGTAACACATTCACTTACAACCTCTTGTGGAATATCGATCTTAGTTAAGTTGATGAACCAACTATCATTGATCCGAAATAAAGGATTGTGTGGTTATTGGAAGGAAAATTATGTGGTCGTATAGTGACATTATAATTTACATTGTCGTTGGTATTGTTTCTTTGGAAGATGTTGGTTAGTAAT
Organism: Crematogaster levior; assembly: GCA_901521435.1. NCBI lineage: Eukaryota > Metazoa > Arthropoda > Insecta > Hymenoptera > Formicidae > Crematogaster > Crematogaster levior. Next base: position 13,564 of record CABEGB010001446.1, on the reverse strand, counting down.
CATTTATTGTCAATTTTTGTCTGAAACATAATGGGTTTAATTTCATTCATGTAATCTTCTTCTTGTTGTAACACCAGCCAAAAAAATTTGTTTCTATCTAATGTCGTTTGTCTTTTGTAATGGTTGTAGAAGGACGTGTACCATGATCTGTGTAGGTCATGCCAGATATGGGTGGGAAGTGAGTTAGAATGTGAAACGTTCTCTGGAGATTACCCTTTAAGAACCATACGTATCTGTGCAGATCATAATCTCTACATTAAGAGCCTCCCTCTTGAAATGGTCGCACGTTCTAATTTTCGCCACGATTTAAAATGGAAAAGGTGGAAACCAATATTACAAAAATAATTTAAATGTTGTGGATATACAGGGTGACCAATGGGAATGTGTTGAAAGTAAACGGTTATATATCCCCTCCTCGATTTCGGTAACTGTTTTACCGACTAGGGTCCGCTACCTCAAGCTCTCCCGCCTCCTCCCCTCGGTCAGCCTTACGAGGCTGACCGATAAGGAGGGGGGGGGGTAAAATCCCCTCAGGATGTCGCCCCCTCGGCCACCAATCAGATGGTGGCCAAAAAGGTAAACGGAACTCCGAAAGAAAGGGAGTTGGTAGAAACAGTAGGCCGGGAGTTTGGGGCCTTATTCCTAGGCTTCTACTTTAATCCCCCCCCCCGAGGGGGATCCCGCGTACGGTTTGGAGTCTCCTGTGACAGACTGCCCCCACCACCCGTTCCACCGTCTAGTTTGGGACAAGGTGGTGGGGGCAGTGAGGATGAGGGACCCCTTGATAGCGGACGGATTGTGCGCTATCAAGTGGTCGAGGGAGGGCACCGTGGATTTCATAGCGGATGCCCTTCCTCGTGGCCGGTGGGACGCCGCCCAGTTGATTCGGGAGGCAATTTTAGCTGTCTCCAGCGATAACCCGAGCTGGGGGGTTGGGTTTTGTTTTTTGACCGACGCCCCCCCGGACTATGGGCGGCGTACCGAAGTGGAGGAGTTGGGGGGCGGGACATTAAAGCCCCCCCCCAACCAATTATTAGAGGCTAACCGCTTCTTCGTCGAGGGGTGGAAAGAGGGGGAGGATCCTCCCCCCCCAGATCTTCACCCCAAAAAGACGAAGAAGCGGGGGGCGAGAAAGCAGATGTAAAGGTGGCTGGGGGCGGGGGCCCCCAGTCACCTTTTAGCCCCACCAACACCCGGGGGCGGCCCCCCTCCTAACAACTGGGGGGCGGGGGAAGGCTGCGGTGACCCAGCCTTCCCCGAAGTTTTGGTTATTCATTTTTTCACTTTTGGGGGGGAGTTTTGTCTCCCCCCAGGATAGGGGCCGTTCGCGGCCAAGCCCGAGGGGGAGCCGGACGAAATGCCACGGGCGATACCCGGCTCCCCCTCATTATGGGCAAGGATGGTCACCCCCAGGGGTTTTAGTGGGTATGCCGGAGGGGAACTTCTTTCCCCTCCGGTGAGTCCCACATAACCCGTAGAGGTCCCCCCGGGCCTCTCGGGTATCCATGAAGGATTTCCCCTGGGATATCAAAAAAAAAAAAAAAAGGGTCCGCTACCTAAGACCCGTCAATTTCATTTGAACCGTCGTATAAACCGATTTGCGAGTTATAGGATGGACGCGCTAAGCATCGAAGAAAAAGTGTTTCTCATCGAGTGCTTCTATAGTAGAGGCAAAAACTATAGTCAGGCGTATCGTGGATTCCGTAGTAAATATGGATCTAAAAAAGTTTCAAGCGAAACAATACTCAGAAGGTATGTTTTTGATACTTTTTACCCACGCTCCCTCTCCCTGGAATCGCGTCATCATTCCAATGTTGGTTAGGTGAGATTTTATTTTTATTTGTCGATATTTTTTGGCAGGATTATTGATAATTTTGGTATGTATGGCACTTTGAACGATCGTAGACATGATTTACCTGGCCCATCTCGTACCGTTACAACGGACGAAACAATTGATGACGTTAGAAATTATTTTGACAAAAATCCAAACACCTCGATTAGGAAAGCTGCTCAGGTTTTGGATTTAAAGCCAGAAACTCTCCGAAAAATAATAAGAGACGTCATTAAACTGCATCCCTACAAAATCACTACACATCAATCGCTGACGGAGAAAGCGATGGAAAAACAAGTTGAGTTTTGTAAGGTGATAACCAATATGTTTGAAAGTGAGGAACTCGATGAAAAACAAATAATATTTACGGATGAAGCTCACTTTTGGTTAAACGGATATGTCAACAAACAAAATTATCGGTTTTGGGGACAGGAAAATCCAAACGTGTCTATTGCCGTTCCTCTTCATCCTCAAAAGGTCTCCGCGTGGGCTGCAATTTCTGTAAAAGGGGTCTACCTGCAATTTTTTGAAGGAACTGTGACTAGTCAAAGAATTATTGGATAAGTATAAAGAATTATTGGAGACTAAATTCTTTCCCCATGCAAAGAAACGCGGATTAGTAAAGAACTTCCATTTTATGCAGGATGGCGCGACCCCACATCGTACACGCGAAGTCTTTGAATCGATACATGAAGTGTATGGCAACAGAGTAATTGGATTAGGATACCCGAAATTTGCTCATGGAGGTCTGGAATGGCCTCCTTATTCACCTGATTTGAACCCGTGTGATTTTTTTCTTTGGGGTTACCTCAAAGACAAATGTTACGCCGTACAACCTCAAAACACCGCAGAGCTGATAAATAGTATTAAAAAATGCACTCGCAGCATTCCTACATCTATGTTAGATAATGTATTTCAAAGTTTTTGCAAACGATTGCAGTTCTGTGCTAATTCTAATGGACAACACTTTGAAAACATATACCATTAATTCATATGCGCAAGCAAAATTTTTCTTTTTTTTTTATATTGTGTATTTCAATTGTTAAATTATTATATTTCTCTTTCATATATATGGTAATAAAATTGACAAGTTTTCTCTACAAAATGGCGTTTAATTCATTTTATTCGGCCTATTTGTTACGAAGTAATAACTATTTACTTTCAACACATTCCCATTGGTCACCCTGTACATGGTTTTGTTTGCAACTTTCCACAAAATATAGCATAGACAAGACACGCTTTTTGGGTAAAAAGGTGCTTCTTGCGTCCAAAAATTCATCTTTACTTGAAAATGTTAAGTATTGGTAACTCTAGTACAAAAACCTGTTTCAAAGAAAGCGTCGTGATGTAATCTACGCATAAGTTATTTGACAAAAATGGTTTGTGCAAACCATGAAAACTATGATTATTGGTATGCGTTTACTACAGATATCAACAAGGTATAAAAAGTAAAAATAAAAAGGTAAAAAGCTATTTAAAAAGAAAGTACAATCAATAAGGCATGGTTTTGTTATATTACTAGGCTGATCGAAAATAGTAAAAGAAACAAAAGCGAAGCAAAAATATGAATTAAAGGGATTGTTACTGCAAAAATATAAAGGTAAAGAATGAAAAATATGAATGTATGTATATAGTGAAGAATTATATGAAAGCAAAAATTTGGTGGCTCTGCTTTGCAAGCATATATGTTATTTTAGGCCAGCGACATTTAAATCTTTTCCCTCCGATAGTGCGCCGCCTTCTATAGATGATGAGCTCCCGAATTGTTCAGCTGGAAACGCCGGGCCGTGGCAATTGCTATTGTCTGGTGTCCTTTCAGGGCATTGCCACCTGACGTGAGGTGGTCGTCGTCCCCGATTGGTGGTGCTTTCCCGGGCCGCTCGTTTGACTAAATAGGCGAGGGGCGACTTGAAAATGAACTCCCATTCTCTGAGCTTTCCCCGTGGTGGGTGTTCCAGCCTGACTTGAGAAATGCCCATGTTCCTCCCCAGGCTGTGCAGAAGTGTGGTTGAGCCGGTGGTGTCCCCACCCGAGCCCACCAGCAAAGACACCTTCAGGCGTAAGAGAAGATGGGGAGCAGGCGGCACGAGCTGACTTTCGGCGAGGGTCTCGACTTGACTATGAAGGGCACCCGAAAACCAATGGCTCGGCATGGTTATGACAAAATGAAGGCAACGGACCGGGAGATGGACACCCAGTCCCCGGCGTGGGGGAGGGCTGTCCCATTCCCCCATGTGTCAGGCATTTGGGGAGAGAGAATGACCTGGAGAACCACAACAGGAAGTGAGACGGTTCCCTAAAGAGGGGTAGTTTGATGGTCAGTGCCTCTTGATAGCCGAACTGCGTCCAGCAGGCGCCTCGGGCAGGCTGTAAGCTGGTTCAGCAGACACAGCTCAGCTTGCTTCTTGGCTGACTTCCGCAGGATATCGGCCGCAGAAGTCTGTCGTGACGCAATTCGATAAGGTCGGGTATTAACGCGACACTCTCAAAGGAAAGATAATGACGCGCGCATAATCATCGTCCGAGGAAGGATCGACGTCCCACTCAGAACCGAAGTTGAACTGTCGCCGCCGAAGGAGGCCGTCTTTGCGCGAACTCACGGGCGAAGACGCGACGAGCAGCATTTAAGGGAAAGAACTTGCCCGGCCGTCGAACACGTCCCATTCGTGAGTCACCACCTTCTGTGAGCTGGCGACTCGCGGCTGCGGTGGTCGCCCAGAACCACAGTGATCAGCCGATGGAGCGACGAAAACCTCGCCCAGTTAAAGAGGGGAGCGCGCAGTGGGCGACCGGCGGCTCGAACTCGCGGAGAAGATGGTCGGGGCTGCTCGTTGAGCTCCCCCACGACGTCGTAGAGAACACTGTGGCTGGGGAGAAAAATTGGTGCATGAAGGTGACTGGTTGACTTGGTCATCCCTCGCCTCTCTCTTCGGCGAAGAAGGTGGCGGTGGTGTCGAGGAGGACCTGCAATCATACCTGAAACTCGCGCAAAAGAAGATGAGAGGACGGGGGAAATTTCCGGCATCCATTCCGCTGAGAGACGACCGCCGTGGTACCCGGCGATAAGCAGAAATTCCATGTTCCCATTGGTGACAAAATTAATTTGTCGATGCTCGAACGATAGTCGACAGCGTCCTGAGCCATGACCCCTCTGCTATGAGGGGCCATCGACTGGTCGTTGAGGGCTCCCTCCCTGGCCGAACAGGCATGGTGAACAGAAAACCCCGAATGACGAAGAGGCGATCAGAGCGCAGAAAGAAAGAGGGCGGAAGTTAACGGGTTTGCAGGAGAAAATTTGCGACCAGGCGTTCCCCTCGCCAGCCGATGTCCTTCCCCTTCACTCATGTGGAGAACTCCCCCGAACTCCCTCTCGAGATGCGCCCTGAAGAGAAAGTTGAACCAGTGATCCGGAGAGAAGAAGAAGAAGGAGTCCACTGGCAGGCGCCTCCCGAAGAAACTTCCCCTCTGCCGCCAGGGAAAAAGGGGTGGAGGAAGGAAGGCAGCCATTGCCCAGCGGCCGTCGTCATCATGAAGAGAGTTCTGACACCGGCTGTGCAGAAAACAGGTGGTCGGGGAGATGAGATCGTGGGCGCCCGGCAGAATGTGTTTGAGACACCTCGATGGATCCCAGGCCGAGAGGAAGAACTGGCCCGAACGACTGACGACTAACTCTTTGATGCGCGAACAAACTTCCGGTCCGGGTATTTGATGGACGGAAGGAGCCCCTCCATAGGAAGAAAATTGTCGTCGCGATTTGCTGAAAACTCGGAAAGTGAAGATGAGAAACCTAACCTGCCCTTCCGCGGTCGAGCACCGTTATATGATGTTTGACGGCTCATCGGCGCGAAGTGGTAACTGAGCGGTGGAGACCATTGCTGAACCTCGTCCCCTACTGTTCAGATAGCCTGAAAGAACATGAAATGATGCAATGAACCGCAGCGAGTTTCTACGCTGCGATGTCGGCTGAAAATGTCACCGCGCCGGCCTCCTGCGCGGTATGTAAACGCACGGGGAGAGAACTTTGGCGACCGTGCAGGCTGAAAGGCGGAAGGCAGAAGAAGGGGACGAATTGACGACTGCCCTCCCCCACTGGGAGCAGTGCCTTTCAGGAGAACCGAGAGATGATGTTGCTCAATTATGTCGACGAAGGTGCTGACGCGTCATCGCCCCGCACTGGTCATTGAGCATGGGAAGAAGCCGATGGACGCCGATAATCACCGAACTCCTCAGGCCAATGGCCAACGACAGAACTGTTCCTGCGGGATGTGCGTGACGAACTGAGCGTGATGTCACCAGGCCGTACCGCCTGCTGACCAAATGTGGTCGTGACGATGGGCAACTCCGACAAATCCTGCAGGCACTCCCATCCCCGATCGGCAGGTGGCTCGAAGGGTGCCTGGAGACCCCGGTGGCTGCTTGAGGCTGGGGGTGGCTCCAGTGAGGCGGCTCGCCGTGCCTCCCCATCATTCTGCAGTGCCAGGGGACCAGCCTGACAACAGTTCCCGGTGACCAATAACAGGGCAGATCGTCCAAGCAGGCGGCGGGGCTGGGCTCTCCCGAGGGGGTGCTGCGTCATCCCCGGGGAGTCAGGGTATTATTGACTTTCTCTGGCCAGGTCATGAGGATGGCGAACGTGGGCTGCTCGGACAGAAGGTGGTCTCACGACACCCCGATGGTGCTGCTTTCGCCATAATTCTCACCCAGGTGAGCTTTGTCACATTTCCTGTGCCATTTTAACTGGCCTCGGCCGCGGTGAGTGGATGGTCCGGCCCAGCCGACGGAAGGAAGAGACATGTTGTATGTGCGTGCGACATGCCCTCTTGACCCGCCCCGTCGGGCGACACCATTGAACGAGGGAAGAGATTGCAGGCAGTCCAACGATGCCACTGTGCCTTGGCGGCAGGCACGGACATGCCACTGCGCGGGTGCGCGCCAGCAACCATCTCTGGTCAGGCCAGGGCAGCCTGGGATGAAGGGCTCTTTTTCCTGTCGACCGGGACCGTGGGCCTGGCTTTGTCACTGGCACGAGGTGAGGAACCTGCAGCTGCTGCCGAGGCTGAACTGGTTCTGGACAGTGAATGAGAGAAGCGGTCCGCCTCCCCAGGGGAAGTCTGCTGCAGGGTCCGAGAACAAGATCTCAGGTCAGCTTGACGTGACAGTGATCCAGTGGAGAAAAGGCTCCCCGTGGACGAGGTTAACCCCTGACGCCTTGTGCCCAGTGAAACCCGCGAGACTCGCTGCAGCATGATGGTTTGGTACCTTCCCGGGGGCCAGCTTGATGCTGTCCCGGAAAGGAAGCCGGCAGGTGGCTCCTCGACGCAGGCCGATTTTGCTGCTGGACGGTGAGCTCTTTGACATCTTGCTGAGCGCTCGTCAGCGCAATAGATTCTGCAGGAGAGTTCAGATTCGGTCGGGAGAGGGCACCGTCGACATTGATCTTCGTCATGCAGCAAGACTCGGTCAGGCCGGAGGGGAAATGAGCATTGACGTGTTTCAGCGCCACTCGACTGTGGCCGCAGCTCCTACCTCAGGAGATCATCGCATAGAACCCTTCCGCGACGGTAACTCCAGTTCGTCAATCGACAGACTAAACGACCTGTTCAGGCGACTATTCTGTGGTCTATTGGGCGCTTTGTTGTCGACGTAACATATTTTCTCCGATCTTCAATTTTATTATAATCGACATTCTCATAATAGTGTATTTCTGTTCACCGGCCCATAATTTGTAATCGAAGCAGTTTCTGATGAGCGTGGTCTTGTTTCATTTCCTTCTTTATTAGTTTCTATATTTCAAAAATTTTTGCTTGTCGCCATTTTTGAGGAAAGGTAATATTATTATCTTCGTATGTTTGCCAAAGTGTTGATATGTCTACGCACTTTACATCCTTGGAGGGTATTTTCGTTACTTAATTGCCTCTAAAGCTACGGTTGTCGGTAAGCTGCGGCATTCTGGCATGTACAATCGGGTGATGCTCTTTTTCAAAAATAATGTCATTTGACATTTTGAATGACCAGTTGTATATATTTTTCTTTTGACGCCAACTGCTCTATATGCAACAAGGAGGTAAACTGTCATATACCTGAAGTTTATTGCCGTCATCTCCAGTCTACAATTTCTCGGTGTATTTATTAGCTTTGATAAGCTGTGTGACCTTTACACAATCATAATAATCTCTATTTTGCCTTTGTTTCAAATATTTCTCTTGTAACGTGAATCGTCTGACAACATTCGATAAATTTTATTTGCTAACCATGTTCTTTTTGAGAAACTTCAGAGGAGGCTGAAATATATAAATCTGAAAAGTACATTTTTATGTTTGCTGTCATCTTCAGTATCGCGATTGTTGCTTTGTCTTTTTAATCATCATTCTGCTCTATACTGCAGATGTTTTCAAATGAGAAATGTCGGGCCTGATTCTCATCTCTACTTTCGTGTTGTTATTTTCTCTACCACATTTTACATGAGTACTCGGTATTATTTGCACTTTTTAGCTGCTTCATCCTTCTGAAGTATAGTTTGGTTTAATTGACATATCTCTATTATGTAACGACTTGTCCAAAAGAATTTTTCCAGAGAAAAGAACTTCTGCATTCGTTAATAGAAAATTTGTATTGAAAGAATAATATAAAAAGGAAACGTCAGATATATTGCGTCGCGCCCGATTCGGCGATGATGTCCGGCGACGAAAAGTACTAACGCGTTCCTTCGGTGACGCTGAACCTGGTATCGATTCTGAACATTTCTTAATAACATTGAAATGCTTTTCCATGTTGTTTCGATGAAGATTGAAATTTTCGGCGAGATAGGTTGTCCCGCCGTTCGTTGCCATCGATAATGAGCACTTGGTATGGTTTTGTAATTGATAATCGCGATTTTGTGCAATTTTACATGGCGATTCTTTATTTCTACTTCTTCAATTATCTGGCTTATGTCTTATGGCTTAGCATTTGGCAATGAACGGGGATATACAAAATTATTATTATTTTTGCGCTCGTTTCATTGCCGGGATTCTGACTGTTGAATATTTTGCATTGTGCCTCTTATTTTTGCTGACCGGCGCACGTTACGCCTAACCATTCTGTAATGCAGCCTGTTATGCCTCTGCGGCATTTTCTTTGTTTGTTGGTACAGCCAATTCGGCACTTTTGTTGCGCCTCTGTTGAAATTTGGTCGGCACACACGCCTCTATTCGGCGATTGCGCCTCTGTTAAGTGGTCGGCGCACGTTTGGCAAACCGGCGCGCACGTTGCCTCTGTTTGACATTCTTGACAAACAGCAGCCTGATATTATGCCTCTACACAGTAACCAGCTGTTGTTGATTTGATCGACGCACGTTACGCCTCTGGTATTTATTGGATCGGCGCACGTTACGTTTCTGAACATTTTACAACCATTTCTCTGTTATTTAGAGGGCCTGATCGTGAACGTTTACGTTTCTGTTCGATTTTATAACCGGCACTGATTACGCCTCTGGTAATTCGTCGACTTTGTTACCTCTGGTACGTTACGCCTCTGTTCATTTATAACCGGCTTGCGTTACCCTCTGATGATCGGCGGCACACCGCCTCTGGTGTTGCAACCGGCACGTTACGCCTCTGTTCTGTATTCAATTAATATTCGTATATGGCTCTTTCACAATATTATGATTTGAGTAATGGTCAAAAAGGCAACATATTCTATTCGCTGCCAGCATTCTGCATTCAAAATAAAATCTTCTTTTCAATGATTGGCTGGTCATGAAGAGATGTTGAACTTGAAACGAGCTAACACCATAATGAATATGTTTTGTTTGATTGCGACTGCGTGTTTTCGTTAGTACGGTCTTGGTTTTTCAGAATGGTGTTGTACGGTTGTTATTTCTCCAGCGGCGTTTGCATTGCTGAGAGGAACAATTGTACATTTTAAATCATCCTACAATTTTTATAATATATTAATTTACAGAGACCGTGTGTCCAGGCAGGAGTCTATATAAAACAATCAAGAAAATTCAGTTTGTACAAGTGTGAAAACGTCAGAGATTTGTGACGGCATGAATGGGGACTGAGTGGTAACAAAATTCTACCGTTCTCTTAATCGAAATTTTGACCAGACATAAATAAATAAATAAATAGTTGAACGTATTAATATATTAGAAGATGAAAATAGATAAAAATATAGATGTGCTAGATGATGCATAAATGGATGTAAATATGTTGTTAAATGGTAAAATAATAAAAATAGCTAACAATTTCAATAATAAATAAATAAATAAATAAAAATATAACTATATAATCAAATAAGTATTACTAACGAGAGGCCATCATAAATCGCGGTTAACTGGTCGTTTTATAAGTTTATAGCTGAATTACATTTCTTGATAAACAACATTTTCACTATCTCTCATTTTTGATATGTCTTTCTTTATATAAAATTTTTAGGTTTGCCGATTTATTATTACTGAGATATTCTATGTTTTCGTAAATGTCTTTTGTTTTTGTCTGTAACTCAACCAACCATGGATTACTTAAAACTAAAGAAAGAGACATATCAAAATGCTGAGAAATAACGAGCTGTTTATCAAAATGTAATTCAATATAAACGTACAAAAAGACACAAAAGCTAACCACCGCGATTTATGAGTAAGCCTCGATTCTTGATATTACAATTATAGTTACTCTTTATTTATTTATTTATTATTGAAACTATTAATATTTTGATTGGCCTCATTTAACATATTTGTACTTGATCTATTTATGCATCATCTAGCACACATCTATATTTTTATCTATGTTTCTATCTTCTAATATTGACATGTTCAACTATTTATTTATTTATTTATGTCTGGTCAAAATTTGTCCTGGATTAAAAATTGGGTAGAATTTGTTACCACTCAGTCCCATTCATGCCAAATCTAGGCTCGACGTGTTTTTCTAGTACAAACTGAATTTTCTTGATTGTTTTATATATGGACTTTATACGGCCTCTGTAAGAAGTTGTAAATTTATTTGACATACAGCCTCTGTAAGTTGTAAATTTATATATTATAAAATTGTGGGATGATTTGTCTTAATACGTTCCTTTCAGTATGTAACGCTGTTGAGAAAAGAAAAGTGGTATTATACCATTTAAGAAAGGACCAGAACCAATGGTCGTGAACACAGATAAAAATATCAGTATAGCTGGCGTTAGATAATACCCTTCTTTTTGAGATAACTATAATTTTTATCATGTATGAATTTTTACCTATTTATAACCCAAATTATTGTTGTTCATCTCAATTTGTAATCGTATTCACTTTTCATCTTGTGTAATGAATTTGGCAGTATAAGTAACATTGGATGAATTTGTATTTAAATTATAACATTGAATAAAATTTATGTATTTGATTGACAACTTTATACACACAGATCTCAATTTGTCATATTTTTAATATTTCTCATTACTTTATTATTACATTAAAATAATTGATTATGACAATGATTATTGATTTGTAACTTGAGTTTTTATTTTTCTATTTTACAAATATATGGATAAAAATTTAAATACATACAAGAAATATAATATTTTAAATAATATTATATTTGTATGTGATGATCACATTAAAATTGAATCACATTGATGATACACTCTGTTTGCTCTGCGTCAGTTCTTATATTTACTCCTTATTATTCTTATATTTCAATAAACATTATCTCGAGCAAGAACCTTTTATGGATCACCGTAATCAATTAATTTTACTTATAATACAAAAATATATAGATATTCGTTTAAAACACGAAAGCAATATTTTACAAGATCAAACACAAAGAATACGAATGCAAAATAATAAGCTCACGATTTTCAGTGGACAATAGCAAAACTTTATACTTTTATAAACATTTAATAATGTGCATATTTGATATTATATTGTTTGTACTAAAATTTTTATTTTTTATTTTTTTTGTGTTAAATAATAAGACTGATTTAAAAGATTTAATTTTTGTGTTAAAAGAATTTAATTTTTGTGTTAAATAATAAAAGACTGATTTATTTAACTATTTCATATATAATTGATTAACATTGTATGAATAACAATATGTAATAAATTTTGTTTTATTCTTATATATATTGAGTATATTTATATACAATTCCATATTCAATTCCATACTCAAAAAAAGTAATATTTTATGGTAACACTATGTGCTTTGCTATAATAATTTTCTAATTTTGGGAATTATTCTTTAAGGAAATATTTTCAAAGGGGTTCAAGGGGTTAGAACATAAATGCGTTATTATAAGTTATATCTCTACTTGCGTTAAAGACAATGAGCAGCGCAAAGGCGCATGCGCGCATAGACAAAGACAGCAGGGACCCATATTGCAGCGTTCTCTTTCTATTCCTCTATCGCAGTCTCTTACGTGCTAGCATATGACTCGCGCACTCTATTCTTATATCTCTATGTCTATGATCTAATCCATAGAACTTATACCATGGATCTAAAGAAGATATGGATGGAGTCCACGGTTGCACTCGTGTAGTGGTGCTATGAGACATAACGAGTGACAAGCGTAAAGAGGTTAGGCGGTGATTTTATGTTTTATTATTGTTGTACTATAAATTTTATAAAAAATGGTTAGATGTATAGTACCAGGCTGCTCCATGACAAATGAAAAAAATGAAAGGAAAAACGAACTTCAAAAAAAATTAGAGCAAAATTTAAAAATTAGTTTACATAGGTAAGAAGTTCATCTTATTATTTAGATTAGGTTCCAAAACGTTTTTTTTCAGAAAAGAATAATACTATGAACTGGACAATTGTAACTAGTAAATGTAAAAAAATATATTTTTTTAAATTTTGTTTATTTGTTACGGAAACTTATTATAATGTGTTTAGTTTTTTTTACATTTGAAGTAGACATTTTATTTTTCCAGTTTTTGACATTTTTTATAAAATAAATACTTTAACTTTTATTACTCTGAGGGGCTCTGCATACAATAGATTAAAATATTAGAAATAGCAATAAATATTTAATATTGAAAAGAGAAATTATTTTACATCTAACAAGAGAATAAAATATATTAATTAGTTCCAATTCTTATTTCTTAATTCACGCATTAATTTATTCTATTCTTTTTATTTTTAAAATAAATAATTCCAATTTCTTATTTATAATATTTAATAATTATTCCTATTTCTATTTTGTTTATTGTGCGCAGGATCTGACTTTCATTTCTCACACGTACGCAAATAGTGAGTTCTATGTGTGGTGATTACTAAACGAATATGGCGGCCCCCCCCCGCCGCAAACGTGCCCACCGGTACAGCTTGTGCTCCGTCCCTCTATTCCTTAGTCCGTGTCTGTACCGTAATGTTTGGACTGAAATCGACACTCTACTAGCAATATAGGAGTATTACATATATGGTAAATACATACACTAAAATGTCTAACCCAGCGAGAAATAACCCATCGAATCGACATCAAATCGAAATTATCGATATTTGATCGAATCGAAATAATGATCAAAATTTAAAGTTTATTTTGAAGTGTATGTTTTATGACATTTTTTAAAGATAAATATTATTTGTGATACGTATTCATCATCAAGATCTTAAATAAGCAAATTTTGTTTTTTAGTAAAATATCAATATTTCATTATTTCGATATCAATTCGATACTATTTTGATTCGCTTCTTACGTATGAAGTTTTGTTTAAAAGCTATGCAAAAATATGATTATTTTGATTGTGATTATGAAAATTAAATTACGATTTT
>CABEGB010001445.1:0-75249 GCA_901521435.1 Crematogaster levior | reverse complement strand
TCTTGCGCTACGGGAAAGGCCTTTTCGACTTTCTGGCAGGGCAAAAGCTGCCGGGGCCTCAACATTACCATTCCCACAACAACCAGAAACGAGTATTTCATTGATCGCGCGAATAATAGCCAGGGAAACGTTTTAGTTTACGCGGACACTCTATCAGGTCGACGATTAAATTTGATGTTCTTAGTACAAAAGAGCACCGTGTCTCAAACGTCGCTGCGCGACAGCATCATGGATTGTATTTTGCATAAAGTCAGATTTCCCAATAGAATGAATCGGAAGGTTAATTTTCACGAAGCCAACGTCGTTTTACGTCTCTTAAAGATCTTTGCCGAACAACTTTCCATTCCTCAACAACTATCTTACAGGAGATTTTTCAGAGGTAGTGAATGTGTAATATATATACGCTCTCAGAAACATTGCGTTGATGGTGGTAACATACGTTCATGAGGAGATAGTGTATAGTCAGAAAATCACTTGAATTGAGCGCAAAAACCCAACTTTTAATAAATAATACATCAATCTGTGCCTTAATAAATATCGCCAACCACTTATTAAAAGGTTTGTACATCTCCCTCTTTTTCTTCTCTTCTCTCTTTCCCTTTTCCTTAGATGTTGGAGAAAAGTTGGCGTTATCTCCTTTCTACCAGATACTGGATTAAGCGCGGCGTATCATCCAGTCCGGCCCGTGGTTTCGGAATAAGTGGTGCAGGATTAATTAAGACTAGCGCAAACGCGACCCAACATAATCGGCAGACGTTAACTCTGTGCCTTGCCTTAATTCTGAGGCCGTAAAGCTGTTCTTCACTTGTGGCGAAGGTAATGCGAAGAGATATGACGTCGTTGATCATGCCGTCGAGCGATTGTTGTAGATCGTCTCATCACCCAATCCCCGCGTCACTTACTCGGCTATTACGGGCGAATTTTGCAGCTGGCGCTGGATTAAGAACTCCCGAAGAAATATGGCTCCTTACTTATTACTGATAATATAATTTCAGCAACACATTTATTGATGACTGACTCGCTTTTACGGATCACGTATATACGTTTGGATAACGGATGCTTGGATTAATTCGCAACCGTACTTCTACCCTGCTACTTGATTAGTTTTCCGATAAGTAGAGATTAATCCCGTCGCGAAGTGATATATGTATCCACTATTACCGACACAGAAACCGCGTGCTAATAAAATTTTCCTCCCGCAAAAATGCGCGTGACATGCAATAATCTTTTTCTTCAGCCTCCGGTAACATGACAGCTATTTGTATGCAGAATGTATTATAAACTCAGCTAATCGATTGTCTGCATATCCAGCTTGTACTACTTAAATTTAACATCAAAGTCACATCCACCATGTGTGATGTATTTTATAATAACAGATTATATATATCCTGAGTGTTTCGAGGGAAGACTTGACCTTCGCGTCTTATCTTACACAGAAAAACTTGTATTATCAAGTTAGAATCGATATTTGTTTTATTCTAGTTTCGAAAAATGAAAGACACGCAATGTTGGAAAATGAAAAATAATATTGTATAAATGCACACCTTACAGTACACAGAACTGCCATGTTACATACATTTTAATATAATGTCGGGCCAAAATATAAAATAAATGCAATATGTATAATTTAAATATCTCACAGATTGTATGTCATACATTTTTACCAGCGTCTTTTTGTGCATGATAACTCAGTTTGTCAACATGTTTGATTTAGTTTTTCACAACGATAAAAATTGCGAAAATTCTGAAACGTTTGGCGCGGAAATAATATATGTAGGTATTTCCGATGATATGAGAAAACTACTGTATCTTTCTTTCCCACCTCTCCCACCTCTCCCACGTTGCATCGATTAGGTCATCGGAAGATCATAGCTTTCGTTAGAAGCCGTTATTAAAATCCATCGGTGCAACGCGTTTTTCAGTAAAGATTGATGCGGGGGAGGGCGAAACGAGATTAAGAGAAAACGATCCTTGTCGAAAATCTCACGGGAGTCCCTTCCGCCACCGCGAATCTTTAGCCTTTATCTTCCACGGGTATCCCGCCAGTCGGGTGTAATTTCGAAATCGTATGCTGTTGCTATGTTTATATGTGCGCGGACCTGCATTCCAACGTCCGCCCGGTTAATCGGCGATTGCGAAGGTGGAGCGAAAACTTAATTATAAGGCTCCTGATTGGTTGGATCCTCGGAGGCTCGCTGCTCCGCAGAAAAAGGGATATCTGGCCGGATACTCAGATAACAATACACGCAATGCGTAAACCGTTCTCTTTTCGTGACGCCGCTTCGGATGATACATCTCGGATCATCGCTTTTATGATGATACACAAAGCAAACGTAATGTAAATCTATTCTTGTTTTTTAAAATTCAAAATCAATCGCATTTAATGTAGTTTCTACGTTTTAAAATTTCTGACTGAATTTTTCCTGTGGTCTTTATCATGTATGAGAATGCGTGAATTATATGGATCTTCCTTCTCTGTTTGTACGTAATTATCAACCTCCTGAATAAACAAGACCTTTTAAGTAAAAGCGCGCGAACTGAGAGACCTTCGTTGTGGATCCTTAAGACGTCCTCCGGATACGACTCGTCTACTATCACCCAGAATGATTTAAACTGGGGAGTACGGAGAAAAGGTATAGAAGGCGCGTCGGGAGAAACGAGCGTAACTGTCAAATTCACGGCTGCCAAAGGTAAAGTCAAAAATGCGCGGGAAATCCCAGGGACGGCGAGGAAAATGGCCAAAAAGGCCCGAAAAAGCACTTAACGTGTGGCTGGGCGTAAAAGGGATTACAGAAGGTTCGCTCGTACGCGAAACAGCAGACGATCGGCCGAGAGAACGTGGCTGGATTTATTATTATTTATTGGCTGGCACGATTTATTTGCCCGACGCTTAAATGCCTACTTATCACTTGCACTGGCCAGAGAGTAGGCGATGGCGCACCACACGACGACCGCATAGCTTCGGTCAGTCCCATCCTCAACTTGCACTCCGCTGTATCCCGATGGTTTACGCGCCAAATCCATCGACCGAGATTTTCAGGTGTTTTTCACTTTGTTGATGCCGCGTCGCGCCGGCGATCAATAATGGTAACCATCCGTGTGCGTAAAATTCGCCAGAGTCTAACAGCACTTTTCTCAGGGAAACTTTCCAACAATTCAGGGTTTTGGGTGCCCTCCCTTTCACCTCTAATATTTGTGGACTGATGAGATCGGAGAGATCTGTTATTTTAATCATTATATGCCATCCCGTAATATGGTGCGGGAAAATTTCAAATTTTATTTCTGTCTGAGAAAAATAAATGTTTTCATTTATGCACTGTTTATAAGGTAATCAACGTTATTGTTGTGTGTGTGTGTGTATATTTAATCCTGAAAATTAAAAATCGTCATTTTAATTTTATCGGCTTTCGGGCGGCGTTTAAAATCGGACACTTTCGTGGGTATTTTTGTATTTTTCTTTCGACTCATTAAATGATTAAAGCTCCTTTATTCATAGGTTTAGGTAATTTTCGACCATAAAGAGGGGATTTTGAGATAAAAGAAATTAAGGGCTTCCTGAGATTTCATCTCTCTGAATTACTCTAGCTCGAAGAGCCTTCGGAAGATTTGTTAAAGCGAAAGCTCGTTTTGCCACAGCTCTTCCATACGTTTCTTCGTTTGAAACGCGTACGTGATACCCGCGATTTAAGGGGCTAGAGAAATGTGATAAACGCTCGCGCGCGGGGTCGATTTTGGCCGTTTATCTAACTGCTGGGCGGCGGCACCCGGTTTATGTCCGGTTGTGACTTTTCCCGATCATCGACTCACTGACTTTATTATCAGTGCGCGACACTAAATGCACCAGTTGAAAATCGATGATGCGATAAGCCAACTTGACCAGATTCGTTTGCATATCTGCGGCACGAAATGGCCGAGCGGCGCGGCGCGAACAGCCGTCGCGCGAACATATTAATCCGCATATTAACTCTTCGCTATTGCAGCACGTGGAAAAACGTTCAGCAGGACACTGTATCATAACGCCGGACCGGCGCGGCGTTTTAATCTCCTTTATATTATATACCCGCGTTGCCGAGTGCGCAGATATCGGAGTTTAATCTTGGAGCGAGGATGAACAAAAAATATTGGTATTAAGAAATACTTTTATCAGAACCGCGCTTATTTATTAACTGCTATCTCTCATACCTTCAATCCGTCGTCAGAAACAGTTTTAAATATCATGTAATATGCAATAATATTGAAGCAGAAAACGTTTAACTTTTTATCAGTTACTAATTATATGATTAGAAATATGTATCTTTAAACGAAAACTTTCATATGCATACTGAGTCAACTTCGTTTTGTCGTATCACTATCATTAATTTAATGCACCTTGCGGTCATATTACGCTGTAACATGCGCCGTCGGTTTTGCTCGTGTAAATTCCAAATAGCACGCGTGCGCAGTTCGATCCGGTGATTTATTATTGGCATATTACAAATATATCACGTCTCGTGACACGACGAAGATATACCATCTTTAACGTACACGTCCTTAATACGATTCGACGGAATTGTCGAAATTAATTTCCCGGTCTTTTATCATGTCTTACAACACCGTTTCGCAATGTGATTTATTTTCATTCCGTCGGTGAATCTCGTTTGCCGAGATAAGGCAATAAAGCCCAACCATTATCGTCGATCTTATTATTCCGCTAGAGAAAACTCACTTCCATATTTTGAATACGGCAAATCAGTCCTTTCTTCCTCTTTTCTCCCTCTCGATTAATAAAAATTCTTTAAAACACATCAGCCTTCACATACCTCTTGGCGATTGTAATATTTATTAAGAGAAATTCCTATATTGTCCCAACGAGCCTTAAACTTATTATCTCGACTACGTCTCGATATTATTTTATCTTCTATCGTACATTTTTGAATGACGCAGCAGGGCACTGCATTAATCTCCGCGGATTATCCGCTTGTAAGGTACTTAATGATTTTCGTGGATTCTTAGGCGGTTTCTAAAGTTTCACTTCTCAAGTGGAACCGCCACGGACGCGGTGGCAATCCGACCGGTAAGGACATCGCATTTAGCGGTGGAAAAGAGGACGGAAGGATCTGGGGAATCGAGTGTCCTCTTCGAGCGGATAAACGAGAGAGGCCTCGCCAACGAATCTTCCTCGCGGTCTCGTTGAAATTCGAGACGATCGCCGACGTCGATACCGCTTTACGCGGTGTAGTGCTGCCTTACGGTGATTATCTCTGACTGGTTAAGCTCCGTGGCAGGAAGCTCTCTCGAGGATTATCTCTCTGTCTCGACCGCTATACACCCTTCAGCCGCTGTCGATATTTCAACGGTCTTATCGGCTCCTTCGGGATACCAACTCAAATTGCCCTCGGCCTTTCTCGTATACGTTGGTCGGCTGTATATTGTCTGATTAATTAGATTACGTTAGATAAACACGCTTAGAAATTCTTACAAATCGTTCGGATACGCGGTGCAATGGAAATTGTGAAGAGCTCTGCGATTGTGTGGAAGGCTATTTATTACTATGTTTAATAAATAAAGAGATGTGATATGATTCATAACGCTTTGTGAAAACTGTGTTTTACAGTAACGAGAAAAATTTTTGTAATAATAACAAAATCAATAATTAACACGACATTTCGACTTGAATACTTATCGTCAGTATTACTTTTTTGTGAGAGTTTAATTAATTTTCATTTTAAATGATACGTACGCAATGTATTTTAATTCCAAGATACCACAATTAAAGCAATATTCTGTCATATTCTTTCATGCTAATAACGATATCGATAATTCGCCACGATTTTCGAAAAAGAGAAAGGAAGTTGTAATGGTAAAAATAATATAATTATCTACGGAACCTAGGTTGGCACATCCATTGGATAATAATTGTCATTAATACGGAAATATGTGCTGGAAGTAACCCGCAGGATTGCGCCCGGTCGTTCGTTCCCTTTTCCTTTTCCTCTCTCGTAACTTCCGCTACGTTTTTTCGATCTTTCGCTTCCCTTTCCTGCGCGAAATTCTCTCTCTGCCCCTCTCTGCCGGCATAAGCTCGCTATCTCGTTTCCCTTAGTGCCTATGGAATTTACGCCCTCTCGCCTTCTCGCCGAAGTTATGCGTTTTTAACGAGGCCAGGTCGGACTTTCGTGTTTCTCGGGGATCCACCGCGTCAGTTAATTTTCGCCTCACGTATCTTAGGCGCCACTGTATAACCGGTACCAGCAGTAATCGAGAGAACAGATATTGTCGTACAGATTTTCATATCCTAATGTGCGTAATAACATGAGAACTTTAATCATTTGGTCGAACGCATAAAAACTCAAGTGCATTTGCTTCACGATACTTATCATATAAAAAATACATGCAAGATATTTTTGACTTGTGATAAATTCAATATTTTGTTCGAACAACTCGATAATTAAATAAAAGTCCTTTATTTCTGAAAATACTGAATTTTATTGCTGCATTGTCATGCTTAAAAATTTAATATATATAATATATATAAAAATACAAAAATTTTTAGAAATATTCATAGAAATATTCATTCAAATATAAATGACTCGACATCCGAGTGCGTGTGAAAAGAGCACAGCTCGACTTCCGGGTACAAATGATTCGAATTCAAAAGATAAAAACGATCGCTTCTATTTCAGGTGTTAACCCGTATATTTTTAGTATACCTTTTTTACACTGGAAAAAGATTCTTTAAACATCGGACAATCGGATAATCGGTCCGAAAGCGCGAACACATTCAATCCGCACGTTTGCAGGACAATTACGGCGGATATATATTTCGAATCCGATATCGAATGAAATGTCACACCGTTAAACATGCCCGATGAGTAGAAATTCTTCTCCCATTTGCTTCTTGCACGAGAGATACGATTTCGTGCGGGTAAAAACGCGGCGAGCGTTTAATTATTCTGAACTGACTCGTAGCGTTCAGATTAGGTAGCTTAGAATTAAGGGACACGGGGACTCCAGACTTTAGCAGACTACGGACACAGGAGCTTTCATGCTCGTCCTATGCTCTGTCGCCTAGCAACCGTTTCCTCGGTAGCACCGGCTTCCGCGATTAATCCATTCGAAGTGCAGATTAAACCGCCACGTTACTTTCTAACCGCACGTGTACGATCGTCGTGCTCGTCAATATTCGAAACTTCGTTGCGAAGTTAGGGATCACGGCCGACGATTTGATGGAAGTTGCCGGAAAGTCACGGCTCGGCTTCTGAGAAAAAAGTCTGCCTCCCCCTTCACCTCCCTCACTCTCTCTCTTTCCCGTGAAATCCAACCATAAAGGAGAACGAAATAACTTCCCTTTTGCGGCAAACTATATTAATTTGTTTCTATTCGTAATATTAGATACTAAATATTGCAATTATAAATGCACGAGGAAAATTTAATTAAGATTCCCTGTCGTTGTCGGGACATACAGCTGAGACGTTGCTGCGCATACTGCTCTCAACACAAACGACATGCATATTCGCGAGAACTAACGTAAAGTGAGAAGCAAGACATATAAGTTTGTCGAACATGCGAAACGCAAACTGCTCTCGTCTCTTATATATGGCGTAACGGCGTCACCGGGGAATCTAACAGACGTTTCCTTGAAGACAAAAATCTTTATTTGACGAAACGAAATTAAACGTTAGAAATTACTGAACCGCTGTCACATGCGTGAAGGTTGAAAGAAATCCTTCTCTTTCGAAAAAAAAGAGAGAAAATTATATCCGCGGTGGTGACGCGTAACAATCTGCAGATAACCGAGTCAAAGGCATTTTATCGCAAAATGAAAAATTCCGCTCGCTTAACGCGATATACATTTCGCGCTCTGCGCCACGGTACGCGCGTAGCTAATTTATTTAACGGTGCCACGCGTTCTCGCTCACGCTCGCGCACCGAACTTTTCCATGAAAATCGAAGGTGGTGGCGCGGACGGAACGGTGCCACGTTTTTTCGGCCGTCGGCGGTACTTTTAATCTCCCGAAATCCCGCGTAATGTAATATTTTCGCTCTGGCGTCATTTCTCCCTGTCAAATGGAGCCGACCGACCGACCCCGAGCAGCGCGGGGGCGACAATCGGGCGCATCGGCGACACGATCGACGTTCGATGGATCTATCGATTATATTTGTATGTATATATATAACTATATATATATATATATATATATATATATATAACTCGGGAGAGTTTGAGCACACGGGCAGCCATGGATATTTCTCGTCGAATTTGAATTTCAAGCCCCAACGCGCAAATAGATTCAATTTTTAACGAGCGCCGTTGTCCGTCGCGCATTTGCCTCGCCGCGCCGGTTGCGGACGCGCCGCGTCGACCAAGCAACATTACAACTCGCGTCGTCATTCGCTCGCGCATGTCGTCGTCCATAAATGTAAATGAAATTCCATTGTCGGGCGAGGGTTGATGTCCGCGTTGTTTGACAGGTGCGGCGGAAAGAAAGAACAGAGGCCATCTCCGGAGACAAAAGGCTCTCCCTTTCCCTCGGATTTATATTTGCCGCGCTGCCGTTTGCTGTGGCATTCTTATCCCTTCAGCGATAATAATTTCATCCAATTCCTCGTCCGGATGGACGTTCCATCAACGCTGTAATGCAACGGCGAGTTACAGAGACGGATGTAGAAAAGATTATGTCGATTGTAAAGTAGATGCGCGGCTAAATGAAGGGAGAAATGCGAAATAAGTAATTTCGCTAAAAGAATAGGTAGCCGTATCCGCCCATTATTACGCAAGATCGATAACGATAGTCACGTTAAATTCTATTGTGCGCCCGGCTCGGAGGTTTAATGCGACCCGGAAATGGAAAGGGACGAACGAGGTGGGGGTGGGGGAGGGGGGGAATGGGACGTGAAAAACGTGGAAATGGAAAAATGCTCGTGGGATATCACGGCAACCCCGGGATGAGCAGCCGAGATTAGAATTAAGGTGAAAGGAAAGCGAGGACATTATCGGGCTGGCCCATAAATTCGAGAAGATTAGTCCACCGCGAATCCAGTCCACCGGTTGCCTCACTGACACTGTTACTTACTATCGCAATCTTGTGGATACTTTTCAAACTGCACATACATATACAGCTACTCCCCAGTTCCATCAATATTAATTTCCCCCGCTAGGGATGACCATCGCAAGAATCCGCTGTTGTTCAATTAAAGCAGACGATCGCGGAGCTATATATATTATCAGCGAATATTTTTTCCGAGCCACATTGAGTTTCCCGTTTCACGAATTTCTAGTAGCACATTTTGGCCGCTCGTTAGGAAAGTGGGTTAATTTTTTAAATCGTGGTCTTCAAGCGATAATATAGCACCGAGGTAATCCTCATTACACCGAGATAATCTAGCCACATTTTTATTAATTATTATTAACCGCCTTTGACCGTCCGAGGTCACGCACGACGTGATGATTTAATATCAGGCTGTTATTATCCCACTTTCCACGCAGCATAATCGTTTCCCCGTTTAAGCATGTCGTACATATTATATTTATTCAACAAATCTATTTTACCGTTGCATTATCGAAATCTTAAATGATCGATGTTTTATAAAGTTTGCAAAATTCACTAAAGAAATGTATTCACTAAAAAATTCACTAAAGAAATGTACAATCTTAATATAATTTATAGTAAGGTTTTTGATTCGAGTAAGTAGCGTGTTTGTGCAGTTACAATGTTTAATTCAACGGAATTAATTTCCGCAAGACACTGACAAGGGTTTCAATATTGTGAAATATCATATTTTGAAAATGGCACACAATGGATTGTGGATGTCGCGTTAACTCGTACATGTAGCAGCAGTTGATTACTACAAGCAAGCGTGGAGGAAGGAGGAGAGACGGGTAAGAGTAAGACCAGGCGACAGAGGACAGCGGGCGAGTCAGAGTAGATAACCAGATAATCCACCGAATCAGCAATTAGTACACATTGGAATAATTAACACCGATCTGCCGTTAAATCCTCGAGCAAGACACACGGCGGCTTCTCAATTACAAAGAGAGATTGCACGCTCGTCATGGGATACTGCAGCAGCCATTATTTGCGGCGCCTACGTAACGCCAAAGTTGGCCGAAGCGAAGCAAGAAGTTGTTCGACGAAGCGGCACACGTATCACGCCACGCGCGAACAGTGGATCAAGTAAATATTTAGTTTGCATATAGAGTTTCTAGATATCTTTGATTACATTCGCTCTCAATTAAAATTACTTTGCAATGCGGTTGCATCTTGGTTGCACCGCTTTTCACGCATCGACGTTTCGTATAGTTTCATTTCCGTCAATCGGTGAAACCTGGGAAAAAAATGTCCACACAACTGATGATTGTAAAACTTTATGTCATAATTGTATCAATTTTGCGACATTTGACGGTTAAAAGTTCGTATCGTTTCATTTCCGTCAATCGGCAAAACCTGGGAAAAAAATGTTCACACAACTGATGATTGTGAAACTTTATGTCATAATTGTATCAATTTTGCGACACTTGACGGTTAAAAGTTCCTCTTTCTGCGTATCGAGATTTTTCTTTAATTACATGTTTCCTTTATCGAGTTATCGTGCCGATCTTTACATTGGCGTCTAGAGAAAATGCAATTTCAGTAAATTGACAAGCGATTCGCGCAAGAGTAGGTACGTTCTTTTGATCGCGACCCACTTCTTTATCGACAGTTTGACAGATTAAGAAGCCATGCAGTTATTGCGCGGCAACGACTTGTATCATAAAAATAAAACTCCGATATCAATGGGGAAAAAAAATAAATAAAAAGTTTTACGATGTAACGTGGCAATCATCGAGGAATGTGATCAACGATAACAGCGTGTCGTAATTCTATTATTCATCTCGCGGATATCTATTAGCATGGAAACGCAAAATGCAATTTACGATTGCAGCCTCACCCGCACAAAGATCGTTCTTCCGTGCGTCGAGCTCCCTTATGGCAAGCTTCGTAAATCCCCAGTGGCCCGCTTTGCAAATACACTTACCGGCTTTTACTGGTCTATCGAGCGACAAGAAGTGCGCAATTCTACACGTAATATCTTAACGATCGAAAAGAAAAGCTTACTTTATAATATAATCTTGAAAGAACCATTTACAGGGAGACTGAGAACAAACCATCGTATACAAAAACGGATGTTCATCAAAAGAAACAGTGTATTTTTATGATAAATGTATTTTCTAATTCTGAAAAATTGAAAAATATTAGTTTTTAATATGAAAAAATTGACGGTTTTTCTCAAACTTTTCGACTCTTCTAGCGAGTTATAAATTGCACCATTTGAAGAAGAGAGGACGATTATAATAAACCGTTTCCTTAAGTATGTGAATGATAATATCGAGCGCTCAGGGAGTTTCTTTACAGCACATTCCATACTTCGGTGCTTTAATTAACCCCATCTTGGGTTTTCGGCGGATAGGCAGGCTCGAAGGTATGAAACTCTGCCAAGGAAATTCCTAATGATTTCGCATCTGACGGTCTCTCTTTAACGAAATGAGTTTCAATTTGACTGAGTATACACGCGCTTCCTCCTTCTGTAGTTGATGAGGGGGAAAGTATTTAAAATTCCCAACTCGAAATTCCAAGCGTCTAGAATAATGAGAATATTATGGATCACGTCGAAATCGTGATTAATTAACGACACGGAAATCGCAGGGTATATTAATGCTTCTAGGGTGTAATTTATTTTCTGTTTCCCTACATAAAATCATAAAATTTAATTGATTTATTTCGTATTTGTGTGTATAGCATCGCCGTAGTTAACTTTATCACCTCCCTCCTGATTTTGAACAAATTCATAACAGAGTCTTCACCGACGAAAGATAGACTTCAGCATTTATAAAAAATGTATTCAAATCAAATTTATTATCGTCAAACGTATTATTTATCATCGCTGTACAGTACGAAATAAGTTTGTGATGAGACAGGCGCGATAAAAAAAAGGATAATGAAAGAAATAAATGACAATCGTAAAATAACGGTGAAGATTCAATTACGGATTCTTATCAGAACGAATCGGCCGTGCTTCTTGCCGCGAGCTGCACGTCGAGCATTAGCATAAATCAATTTCTGGTGGGCATCAGAGGACACCCAAGTGAGTTAACGGTCTCATTTCAGTCGCTGGCAACGTGAGGTGCAAATGCTAATTGCGGACAATCCGAAACTGGCCGAACGCGGAAATATCAGCGGGCGTTCTCGTGCGTTCTGGCGGTAGCGACATAAATAAAAGATTTTGCGTTTCAAAACGTTAATTTGCACATCGCGTCGCCATCTGCCCCGTGCCTACTCGCGGTAAAGATATTAACATATGAACGGCCAGTATAGTACGCATTAATGTGCAATATTCATATGGAGATTTCACTCGAAGAGTATTATGGATCTAACAACCCATGGCTAACCTATTTACATAAATGATGACATCCGGCGCGATTTAGTTCCACGGTGACTTATGGACCGCCGCCGTCGATGCACCGGACGTGTAAATGCATCGAAATAGTCTTCGATCGATATTTCACCATGCTACTGAATCGTTCATGAAAGAGAATCACGACATGAAGGCGTGAATTTGTAAACCTTCGTTTCGTAAATTGATACTAAATTATTTAAAACCCTGGATCCATTTTGAGAGTAATAAAAGTCAAGACTAAGTGTTTAGAAATTTTTAATTTTTTCTTAATTGTACGATTGAATAAAAGCAAAAGTATCATTGTAATTTTAGCATTTCGTTTTCGTCTCGTCTACTGACATATATAAAAAAATGTTTATTTTTTGTTCTTATTTAGGTCACCGATGCCTAGGAAGTTTCATCGTGAGTTTTCTGCCAGTATTATGGAACGAAATCAACTATCTACGACTACAGATCATTAAATGGCGATTGTATTGAGATTTTCCTTCGTAGCAGATTAATTGCTCGAGATATTGCGCACACTTTTTTTTCAGTGCGAATATTAGTCAATTTTGCGACAATCGACGGTCCTGCCGCATATGTCGCGATTGCGACAGTAATTTGTGCATTAATTCATCGATAAAATCTTCTGCACAATAGAGCTCGAACATAATTCCAATATGTGGAAGGAGGGAAAGCCGTTTACTGTTAACGCTACGTCGATTATCGATATTTCGTCGCATTGCATTTAATATCATGCAAATAACGTTTTCGTCACTTAAACTACGGAACTCTTCCTATAGTAAAACCGATTTAGAACTGTAGAATTATTGCGGGGGCATCCAAAATTTTAATAAATTTTTTATTTTTGAAAACTGGAGCCAACTTCACATAAATAACTCTACCATATTTTATGAAATATAATTTTTTAATTCAACCGTCGTGTATACATACGACAACACAATTTTCCAAAAATGTTAATTATATTAACGTTATACCTTTGTACATTTATATCAATTCCTTCACCTTCCCGATCAATCAAATTTATTTATTTTATCAGAATAAAATCGATCCCCTTCCCCTCTCCCTTCTCTCTATTTTTTTTATTATTATTATGTTATATATAAGTTGCTAAAATAATTTTTCGATCTCTCTCAAAAGTCTTTATTTGTGAAGAATTTTCATATTCGCTTCTTGAAAAAAATCTGCATGCGACGTTTACAGAAAAATTTAATTCATGTCAGACGCAAAGAGACAAATCTCAAATTTTCGGACAAACAGGATACGTGTGATAAACAAAATATAATATTCCGTGCCACAACTGTGCAGGAAAAACCTTTAATAACGAGAGCTGTGGTTAGCCGTGACGTTTACTTTTCGTTAACTGAATTTACATCCGCGCCGCGTCAATAAATGTCGATAATGATTTCCATTTGATCGATAGGTGTCAAAATGACGTTGCATGCGTGACACGCATTTCGCACATTGTTCTACGCGTTGTTCCCGGCACGTGAAAACGTGTTCAACGAAACTTGGTGTCCGTGGTATCCGGTGCTTCGAAAAAGCCCATGATATTGCTCCAATATTCACGTCACTCTGATATTGAAGTTAGAACTTGTAAAGAGCCACCGGAGGGATCGCCGCATACATTACAATTTGAAATACTGAATAAGTCAAAAATTATTCTTTTTGTACATGTGTTAATTTCTCTCCCGATTGACATTTCCCGCTTGAAAATTCGAACGTCACGTTAATCACAACTCGATTAAAAAAAAAAATGCATTTAATTATCACATTAGCATTCTATTTACAGACTAATTTATTTCTATCCTATTTTAGCGTAGATATAATTTCCATCCGAAGGTAGGCAGCATAATCCAGCAGTTATAATTTAATGGAAAACAATGAAAGCGGCCGACAATGGCAGAGGGTGTTAGCGCATTTACGATTGTGTGATAGTACGAGGCAATAACGGTCGAAGAGAGGAGCCGTACGCGTCCAAGCGAGTTTTTTATCCGTCCGAAGCCTTTCGGCGCTATGATATTTTCGGCTCTATAACAATATCATAGAACATCCCGGTGTTATTAAGAATCGAGCTTCGTTTACTACCGCGACAAAAAATACAGTAAAAGTGGCGGTCATAAAAAGTTTTCGGGATCGAAAAACTTTTATTCGTTTTCCACCCATTCGTTCTCAGCCCCCCTCCCGCCCCGCGTCTGCTTCGCTTTGCTGTTCCTTTCTCTCCTCTTCACCTTCGATGAT
Source organism: Crematogaster levior (assembly GCA_901521435.1). NCBI lineage: Eukaryota > Metazoa > Arthropoda > Insecta > Hymenoptera > Formicidae > Crematogaster > Crematogaster levior. The sequence continues at coordinate 60,594 of CABEGB010001445.1, read as the reverse complement.
GGTCTACCGCACCACGGAATCTCTCTCTTTTGTGGTGGATCTCTGTGATCCCAGCTCTCGTTTACTAGAATATCACATCTGCCGTTGGAAATTGAGAATCGGTCTCTGCTTTTAACGCCGAATGACTTTCATCTCGCAACACCTCCATTTCTACCCGAATGAAGAACGGTACGCGCGCCTCAAAGATATCTTTTCTCAGTGCGTGAAGTTTTACGCGCGCGTCCAGCTTATTTCAATTTATTTCGCCGCCACCGCCACGCCGAGCGTACACCATTACGGTTCCACGCGTAATAAACCACGAGACTTGAATAATAACTAGACGCGGAGAGTCGTCGAGTCAACGCGAGTCACGCGAATGGAGAGGAAGACAAATGGCCATGGTATAACGAATTGTTCAGCTTCTCGAAAATTTTCCCCGGTGCTTAGCAAAAGAGTCCCACTTATCAGGCTTTATCTTTCAATCAGAATCAGAATTCAGCTTGAAGATTAATTTCATCGAGGTTTTTACCCCTCCGTCTCCGCTTCCGAGATCCACATTTGATTTGCAGATCGTTATTTCGATAAATGAATTGTAGAAATTCGATTCGTGGAAAAGCATGACTCGGATCTCGAATCTTCGGTACGACTTCTTTCTCGAATATCTCACGGAGGAAATACGGCACTGTAGGATGGTTTGACCGCGGATCATTTCGATTTCCTAAAGAGAAAACGCCACCGAGGACTCTTAATATATCCTCGAGAGAGTTCTTTCGACGATTTACCGAAGGTGCTCGATATCAAATCAGACGCGTTTCAGTGGAATGGCACATGAAAAATGAAAAGGATACGCATCTGTGAGCGCGAGTGTCTGTTAAGGGAAAAAAGTCCGCGTATAGTCAGACAAGGCGAGGAACGTAGAATCGACGATGCGTGACGATATCGAACGCTTTGTTCCAATATGAATCGCCAGATTGCACGAGTATCTAAACAGATTTCTGCATAAAGTGAAGTTAAAAACTATATTTATAAAACTATACTTATAAACTCGCAAAAATAAATGTTTATCTCTTCCGTCAAAATTTCACTTTAAATGAACTTCTGGCTTAAAAGCACGGAAATTAACTTACAAATATGGAAAATTCCAATTTCTCATAAATTAGGATATATTTTTGGAAATTCAATATTTATTTTACCTCAGAATCTATCAGAAAATATTGTAATTCAGTTCGCTTCTGGAGTAAATAAATTTTTAACCTTCTTTGAAAACTAAATCGTTACTCCACTTTCAGAATTACGTATCTCACAATTTCGCTAAGAATGTTAGAAGAACGCATTAAGAAAAAAGAATTGCAAAACTTTTGGCGACAACAACATCTCAATTATTTCAAAATTCTACAATTCTATAAATGGACCATTAACTTCGCTGAAAAGAAAGAGAATGAAGAGAATAAAATTTCTTGTGCTCCATTTCTAGTCGAATCTATGTAACTTTTACGTTCCACTTCAATTGGCACAATCGCGTTGTAATGTTCCCGATCAACGTACGGAACGCCGTTTCGTTGCCGTTATCGCAGAAAGAGTGCGACGCAGCAGCGATGGTTCGTCAAATCCCCGGGATAACACGTTACAGCGGCGTATAAATTATGTCGTAATACGGGATGGCCGCGCGCTGTGTATGCCGTGGACATCGTTAATATGTACGCAGGTACATACGCACAATCTCTCGCACACGACGAGCGAACCGACAGCGGTGCCGGCGGGCGAGAGTTGGTTTCCCTCTTGGCCATACGTTATTAGAGCAGTTGCGAAACGGAGGTCCCTGATAGCGGCATCGCACAACCGAGTCGAGAGATCACCGCTGTATGTTTGGTCCGGCTACGAACGTTGGCTGCCGCCCACCCAGGTTTGATACGACGGCATTGTGTGCGCTTCCGACGAGCAAGAAGCATGCACGCGACGGATAACGTGCTGCGGCTCGCATACTAGCGGGCGAGCGGTGTAACAAGCCGTGTGTAATCGCTATCGTTAAACTTAAGCGATACGCATCGACAGCATTGCGTCATGACGGTGCGTACGAAGGAGGAAATAACGAGTTACGGTAATAACGCGCTCTCGAAAGAGATAGTCGAGCGAGATCCACTCTATTCTATTCCTTAAACTCTGCGCTCCGGCTTGAGCTCTTTTCCGCCCTCGCGAATGACTACTTAATGCAGAATCACGGGTACGGGGCTAAAATTACAATTTCCATGTCTACTACGAGAAAGAGAGAGAGAGAGAGAGAGAGAGAGAGAGAGAGAGAAACAGTTTAGAAGATGAACACTTACAATTAAAAGCTTCGCTGCAATAACAGGCTAATGCAGTTTTCTAAAAAACTTTTCAGACTGTTAATCTTGAGTTATATATTCGCGTCAGGTTAATTTGATTTTTCGTCTGCACCTTTTACAAAGAATGAGAAAACTAGTATCAATCTTTTATTATTATCCTTAAGTTTAAAAAGATATTAAGACTGCTTTTTGTAAAACTGTTGTAAAGAGGTAACCGGTGTCACTAACACGTACTTGCGTAACTTGCCTCTCGAGTACTTAGAAATTAAATATCTTGGAAATTGCTATTATTTCAGTCTGCAAGTGTATTAGCTGCAGAACAGGAAAACTGTAAGTTGAAAGAAAACAAATTGCGGAAACGTTTTGGAAACATGAGCACTTGCGTATCTCGTGCCAAGGAATAAAAATAGAGCTAAAATATGATCGTAAGGATTATAAATCAATATTATATATTTTACACATTATATTTTTTACATTATATTTTACACATTATATTTTTGTGTTATTGAGTATATTATAATTTAAGGATTTTATTATCCTACCTATAATTTTCTACTTATTACTTATAATAAAGTCTTTATTTATATTCTTTTACGTCATTTAATTACCTCGTTTAGTATGTATTGGCCTTTTTACCCTCTTTTGTTATTACTTATAACGAGCATCTTAGGTTTTCTATTCTTTTCAACGATTTTATTATTCTTTTCAACGTAAAATCACCCAAGTACGTGAACGTGAAGCTAAAATACACTTGGCGATGAATGTATTAAAAGAAAGTATGCGAGTTTCAAAAATTGACGGCCAAAAAGATCACTGCCGATAAATAATAAGACTCCCTAGGGTGAACGCAAAACGCAGTGGTTCCTAAAATGCTTATGGCATCGCGGTATCGTCTGATCATTGTCGCGTGACACACCGCTGAAATAAAAGCAACTGAAAAGCAAACATCGCACGTAAAATCGACATCGGTTTCAATCCATTTCGATTCGCGCTTTTCCCAAAGTATTTCGTACCGATCGAAAGCGCACTCGTTCATGGCGCGAAGGAAAATGTTTGTTTACGCGGCTGCGGAAGCGAATGGTTACACGAGAATGAAAATAATCTATTACGAGAAGGAGAGAAAGAGAGAGAGAAAAGGGGACACACGTTAGAGCGCATCGCCAGGAACGGAGATCAATAGCGCACTGTTGGAAAACTCGAGATTTTCCGCGCTTCCGCCTTCCTACCTCCTCCTTTCCATTGTTCGCCGTCGTTCTGTGCATTATGGGTGTACTTTTGCTTGTAACGCGCACGCGAAGTAAACGGGCGGGCGCGTTGCAACCACCTACCGAGAAGACGAACCGGCTCGTAAAACTTTGGATCAGCCATTCGTAAAAGCGTCGGTACGCAAAGAATTTACTCTGTACGAGCCATTGCAATTTCACGACAGACAAAACGGGTCAACTTTGCCCTCCCCCTCTCTTCCTCCCTCACTCCTCGAACAGCAATCGTTGTTTGACGTTTGTCGCGACAGGACCCGTCGCGAGAGGATTCGTTGAATTCGCAAATTTGTTTTTCGTTAATCTTCTCTGTATTTTTTTTCCTTCTCTTTTTCTCCCACTCTTTTTTGACGTAGCCTGAAGTTTTCGATTCGATGTTTTATTGCGTTGTTACACAATGGCTTGATTCGTCCTGTTGCCCGAAACAAAACGACCGCTGTGAAATATTTCACTGCGTAGCGCTTCCTTATTCGCACGCGCGAGATGCTCTGTGTGTATTTTGGAATCTCGCACTTACGGCCGAAATGATTTATCGCCGAAGACAAATAAATTCCAGCAGCCGGCTTACAAGAGTTCGCGTCTAGTTAATACGTCGCAAACGGTGAAATTTATTATCCATAAAATACGTCAATCAAGCCGGCGATTTTATCCGGGCGCCCGTCGACCGCGTTCGCGCGGACCGTGGCGTACAATAATCTCGTCGTCAAACGGCCGGCCGGCCGGGATCGATAAGTGCATCGAAGGCAAATTTGAAAATATATACGTAGATCCGACCGCACAACACGTTGATTTATGCATCACGCATACGCGGCCGATGGCTTACATTATTTTTAATCTCGGCTTGATCGCGCCGCTGTCATTTTCGTCACAGCGTTCGTGGACGTTCAAAGCTGGAAAGCCCCGTCGTCGTCGTCGACTACGGGACACGTCCGTCGTAATGCGGAAAGCCCGGAAAATATAAATCCACATTTTTCTCTTGAAAACTCTTTCGGCGAACGAATACGAATACTCGTGACCTAAATAAATAAACGCATTACGCTAACGACAAATCAACAAACAAAAATCGGTAAATGCAGTAAGTCGTAACAGTAAATCTCTGTCGATTCGCATTCTCTTCCTGTTCTTGATTTGGTCTCTCTTTTAAGGTACATCGCTCGTATAAAATCACATTTCCCGTCGACTGTGTAAAATACGAGTGTAAGGTACGTGTTTCGATCGAGCATCGAAGTTCTCTTTTTTTTTGGAAGAAGGGAGGAATATCAAGGTAGGAATATAGATCTGTAATGTTCCGGGAAATGTGTGCATCATTCAGCATGGAGACGCTCTATCGGATTATCATTGACATTTCGATGCCGTCCGAGCAACACGGATGATATGTGCGTATACACCGATAATTCACGCAAATTTACTATTCCGTGTGAGCATAAACAATCGCGACATTAGCCGTACGCAGAATCGCGGCCTATCTCGCATGTTTTCCCCGGTCACTGCGAGGTTTGCAAATCTTCGCTTAATCGTCGAGCGATTATCGCCATCACTAGCGGATCCTGACCGATCGATAGGGGAGTTTCTCTGCAAAATTATTTAATATTAATTTTTTGGTTTCATTTTTAGTTTGCTTAGCCTTTATTTCAACGACGAGGCCTGCTTTAACCTTTATTTTTTTACATACATTTTTCAAACGGATTCAGCAAAACTAATTTCTTTTAATTTGCAACGGAAAGAGGTTCAACTCCAAAACTCCCTACCCCTCACGATCCGCCAGTGATCGCAATAATTGAAATAGCGGGAACACTTTATTCGTGTTCTCCGATAATTTTACGCGATTAAATCGTAAAACTATTGTGTCGCCGACCAGACGACTCGCCGTCCAAGTTGTCCTCAAACACCAAATCTATATATTTTCGAGTAGTAAATAATGCACAATCGTGACGAACATTTAACGGCGCGCATAAAGAAGCTCGTATAAAGTGAACGGCGCAAAACCCGTAAAATAAATATAACGCCTGCCGTAGATAGATACACCGACGTTTTTTTTTTACGCGCAACAAGTTCGAATTGTCACGTAATTTCGTGCAAACGTACAGATGTACGTTTCACTTATACACATACGTGCGTACATACATATATATATTAATATGTAATATCAAATTGTACGGGTGGTGTCAAATAATTGGACAATGTCGTGTCCTGTCGATGTAACGTTTAATTGCGATCGGCGGCGCTCCGTTTCGTTACGATCGCGGCGATGGGGCGCGTACTGGGGTGAATTAATCCGAAATTATTCATCGCAAGAATACACAACGTTTCGCTCGACGTTTCATGCAATTTATTCTGCGTGCATCTCCGAGGGCGTGCGCACGCATACAGTGAATGCATATGCGTAGCCCTGGAGCGCGGAAATATGTATGTGCATACGAGCGGCGAAGAAAACTGGGCCGACCCGATCGCATTTTGTGTAAACGAACGATAAATTACACGTCACTCAAGCGGTGAATGGAGTCCGACCGAAATTCAAAAATCGTGAAAATTTGTAAAAAAAAAAAAATACTAAATCCGATTTGTTTCGGTTTTATCATTCATGTCGCGCGATTGCTAAAGCCGATTGCATCGATACTTTTCGACATCGACTTAGTGACATGAACAGTAAAAACATAATGGTGACGTAATGTCAGGATAATATGTCATTAGCGAATCGTTATCTCCCGGATTTTTCCGTTTAATCGCTCCTTTCTTGCTTCGTTCTTCCCACCCAACTGATTGCGAGTATACAATCGAAAAGTAATCGAAGTAACAGACTAATTGTGTAATTGCGTTATCTCCTTCGTACTGTTTTCAAAGGGACACTCCATGTCGACGTTTGTCACGCAGAAAATACAATTGTGTGAGCTTTTGTGTAATAGCTTTGTTTCATAAATGAAACGATTTCATAAGTTGAACGATTTATAAGAGATCCAAGTCTGTTCAGTACCGTGTAAAAAAAGAAGTGATTTGATTGACGACAAAACGCGTAAGACGTCGTCGGGAGGTTACGCTGATACAGTTAAATGCCAACATATTGGATAGTATTCGTGCGCAACGTGTCATGTAATGTAATTTGGCTATCAAATCTACCAGAACGCATCGCTTACACACACGGCGTGCATTCAGCTTTGCTGGGATACACAAGGAATCGTGTATATAAATAAATAAATAAATATATATATATATATGCCGCTTCAATTCGACTTCCGGTTCAGTATTTTCGCGCAACAAGAAAATTGATGTCGCGCGGTGACAGCCGCGGAATGTCCCCCGCAGATTTACCGTAACGCAATCGCCATGATCGTTGTAATTATGATGGGTGATCCATCTTACATTTGTCGGTTGGATGAAATATACTTTATTACGACGAGGACGTGGTATGAGACGGGGAAGGAGGCAGGGAGAGATGGACCGCCGCGTGCAACCGATCGCAATCGGACCTATAAAGTACGTGACACACGACACACAATACGATACGACTGGGAGAAAACGGTATTCGCCACTCTTCCTGGTGTGCAACGTTTCCTATATCCTCCGACGACAGGTGGATCACGGAGGAGCATCTCCGGCAATCTGGACGGACGGATGGACGGGAGAGTGGGTTGAAAATTGATTTATCGAGACGATACATCAATTCTCTTAGCGTATATATTACATCGCGTTCGACCGCCATCGAATGCGAGAAATCAATTATTATGGAGTGCCGCGGCTCCCTGAGATGTTTCCATTTTTCCGGCGTTGCCTCCACAGAGTTCCTTTTCTCCTGCTTTCGTTTCTTTTTTTTCCTCGCTATACACCGAACTTCGGCGGAACTTTATTATCAACTTTTGTTATCAAAGTTCCCAACTCATCTTGTGACTGGCGATGCGATAAATCTTAAAAAGATAATAAACAGTAATTTCTCGAAAACGAGTGGCGGCTTCTCCCTCTCTCTTTCTCTGGAAATTCTTATGCGGGGGAGAAGTCTCGAGCGTATTTTTTTGCACTTAAATATTTGCGGAGCGTGAGACGAATTTCGCCGAAATTCGTACGAAGGAATTGCCAAAAATTTGATATTTGCTACCGGCCGTTAGATGCAAGCGAATTGAGTTCGTTCGACAGTCGGATATTATGCGAGAAACGCATATCAACACGTATCTAGAAATGTGCCCGGTCGTTCGACTAGAATCCGCGAACATTGGGGATTTATCGGGATCGGACTGGCACACACACAATAGACCGGAATTATGAAAGACCCCGGTCCGAAAGTTTTTGATAGGCTCTTTCTTTCCGTGTCGGAGATGGATTTAGGTTTCCAAAAGTGAAGTTTTTCATTGTTCCATCGCAATCCTCACGAGTCCCCTTTTATATTATCCGACAATGGAGTCTATCCTGTCCTGTGTTATTGTGTGCATCTTTTATCGCATTATTATGCCAGCCAAAGCATGAAGTTCACGTAGAAAACAATTGGAAAATTATCCGCATAGAGTATGTCCTTCATTCTACCGTGTTATTTTTTACTACATACATTTGCAGTTTCCCTTCGATGGAAATAAGTCGAGTACAAATTGAATATTAAAAATTTTCACATATAATCGATAATTTGAATAATTCACAAAAGTAAGACGCTGCTGGTAATCTCTCGAAATATGGATCGTATTTATGCATATTAATACAATTGCAAAACAGCGAAATAACTTTCCTCGACATCTTCGCTGAGGAAAAATTGATTCCGAAAAGAGGTTTGATGCAGCTTCAAAGGGCAAAAATTTTCAATAATTCATATGAAGTACGTTCCACGAATTCGCTTACACACACATATATATATATAATATATATATATATTTATTTATTTATTTATCCTTTAATAATATATGCGTTATCTTCCGCAAAAGTGGCAAAAGTTTCGGAATTGAAAAGTTGGCGCGTCGGGAACTGGCTTACGAGGTGCATCTTCATTTGCGTATCGGAAGAACGATCGCGAAAGAATCAAAAGAAATCGCGGAATTGTTTTTCATTCGCGAACGAGCGAATAATTAATTGTCCCGAGTTTCTTGAAATACGGTTCTCCCGCGGGGGAAAAGCAGCTCGCGCCCGGGGTTTCTTTCCTCCGCGCAGCAGAAGAGACGAAGAGAAAAATCAAGGCGGAAGAACAGAAACAATCAATTACCTCCGGGACGAGTCCCAATAAGAAAGTTGTTTCCCTCTTGGCGATAGAGAAACTTAATATGCCGCATGCATTCGTCCGCGCGACCGAATTAAGTCCGCAGCGACATTTACTTAAGTACCGGCCTCTTGAATACAATCGCCGCTTCCACGAAAGCTTTTTTGAAGCTGTTTGAGCTTTTTTGAAGCTTTAATCCAATTCCTCCGGCAAAAGCAGAAAAACGCACAAACGCGAATGTCCATTCTTTCCACTCAGATCGATATCTCCGGCCGTCTCGTCGCGGCGCGCACACCTGTAGGCCGTAAATTTTCGTATATAAAATGTACCTCGCGTATCGAAAATTTCCAACGAATTTGCCGCAGAATGCAATGACGCGAATTGCGCTAATTGGATACAAGTCGTCGATTGCTTTTTCCGCGTCGAGTTTTCGAGCGCAAAAATAGCGCGAATAAAAAACCACGGGGCGACAGGTCATTTTTGCATTTAATTGCTGGATCATTCCCTTATCTCACAGCGGCAAATTGGCGATAGGGGTTTGTCGGCGGTAAATTGATTGTGTCCCTATAGACGGGGATATTGAACATATAGCGTAACATCGGCAGGAAAATGTGCGTATCGTCGACACAAGGAAGCGGCTGGCTGTGTGCGTTAGTGTGTAACGTTATTTTTCATCCTTCATTTCCCCATAACTCGTGGCGCGCTTGGCTCACCTTACCGTGTTACTCTCGCCGTGTATTTAACGTTAAACACGGGACTCTCGTCGTTATCGAGCGCGTACCAAACGATGGCCGATAAAACCAGAGTCGCGCGCGCGGAACGCAGCGAGAAGATACGACACTCTACGTTTCTCCCAAAAGAAGACCGAAGTCTCTCTCTCTTTCTCTCTGCTGTGAAATTGAGAGGTACATTATTTTTCTACGAGGGAGACGTATCTCGTGGATAAACCACGAATAAATGGCGCTTCATCGCCGCTGGATTATAATGCCGATGAAAAATAAAGAGCCGGTAAACTATTTAGAAAATTAACGTCGTAGCGTACCGAAAGATAAACCGCAATTCGCTACAGCGTGACAAATACATTACGTTCGCGGGACGTGTATGTGCACGTCTATATGTGCAGACAAGTACACGCACAATACCGGTGGAACGAATCGACCCGGGCGAAATGCAAACTGTGGCAATTATTCGAACCGCAGCTGCGCGGAAACTTTCTCGTAACAGATCGCGCAACGATTAATAATCTATATTAATTACTGCAAAATGCAGATATGCAATTCGAAGACGATAAAATCTCCCTCTCCCTCCCTGTCGCGCGCTGCGTCTTCGACCGCTAATTAGTCTAGGAGAATTACACGCCACTTGGCGCACACGTTCCGCAGGAGGGGTATAATTTCCGCGCGCGGCCACCGCGAGTGGCTTTGAAAAATCGCAGTCGTTTTTTCTTCTCTTTGAGGATTAAAGATTGTGAATTCGAGATCTGAATTCAATCGGGACAAAGCGGACTGCGGAATGAAACTTATCTGGTCGAAATCTACCTTCCAACTCGCAATTATTAATCTCTAATAGGTAAGTTGATGGGGACTTGTGATTAATGAGTCAAAAAAATATGCTGAATTTTTTTGTCAGCCTATTCGTTTCTATTCGTCAAAGAATTTCTCGACGATGTGTTTTCGCGATCGTTTCGCAATGTGGAATGCAAATTAGAATGGATCGGAAAGATTCAAGAAGCTATCCAGACTCATCCAACATTGTTGAGAAGTGGCGATTACATACCTTCTTTTATTCAACACGGGATCCTACTGCATTCCGTGACTTTCTTCTATGCAGCTTCGATGTTGCATGTGCAAATTATCGCAAACGATCTGACAGGATATCGATCATAGATCACAGAAACACCATTCGATCACTATCACTGACACATCAAAACAATCACCCGATTATTCAGCACTGGACATCAATCCGGCGGGCGATGATCCGGTGGGCGGTGATCCGAAGGATGGCGATCCGAAGAGCGACGATCCGAAGGATGGCGATCCGAAGGGTGGCGATCCGAAGGGCGGCGATCCGACGGGTATTGATTCGATGAGCGGCGATCCGACGGGCATCGATCCGACGGGCGGTGATCCGAAGGGTGGCGATCCGAAAGGTGACGATCCGAAGGGCGGCGATCCGAAGGGCGGCGATCCGAAGGGTGGCGATCCGACAGGTATTGATTCAATGAGCGGCGATCCGACGGGCATTGATCCGACGGGTATTGATTCGATGAGCGGCGATCCGACGGGCGGCGATCCGAAGGGCGGCGATCCGAAGGGTGGCGATCCGAAGGGCGGCGATCCGAAGGGCGGCGATCCGAAGGGCGGCGATCCGACGGGCATGTTGATTCGATGAGCGGCGATCCGACGGGCATCGATCCGACGGGCATCCGAAGGGCGGCGATCCGAAGGGCGGCGATCCGAAGGGTGGCGATCCGAAGGGCGGCGATCCGATGGGCATCGATCTGACGGGCAGCGATCCGACGGACGGTGATCCGAAGGGTGGCGAAGGGTGGAAGGGCAGCGATCCGAAGGGTGACGATCCGAAGATCCGAAGTGGCGATCCGAAGGGCGGCGATCCGAAGGGTAGCGATCCGACGGGTATTGATTCAATGAGCGGCGATCCGAAGGGTGGTGATCCAAAGGGTGGCGATCCGAAGGACGGCGATCCGAAGGACGGCGATCTGAAGGACGGCGATCCGACGGGTATCGATTCGATGAGCGACGATCCGACGGGCAGTGATCCGACGGACATCGATTCGACGGGCATCGATCCGACGGATTGTCGTCGATATCGATTCTATTCATCTTTCGCAGAGAATTCCTAATTAACACATTCTATCCTTACAGCAAACAGATTTCACGTGGAACGAATAGATATGTGAAGTTATGCAGATACTCGCCGAACGTCATTGGAAAAGCCGTGATCTCGAACCTTCTCCTTATCCAACATGGCGACTCCACGGCATCTTGTCACTTTTACATCTACCGCGATGCGTTGTATGGACGAAATTGTCCCAACGAGCAACGATCCGACAGGATATCGATCCGAGATCACAGAAAACACCAATCGATTACTCTCACTGATTAATCTAATGCATTGAAACAATCATTAAATTTATTCGACACTCCCGGTTTCCCGCCAAATTGCGACCCGACGGCAACGACCCGACGGTAACGACCCGACGGGCGTCGATCTGACGGATTGTCGTCGACACTAATCATGAAAATCGAATCACCACTTTCAACGACGGTATCGCGCAACGATATCATCCAATGAGTTTACCTGGCATTCCCGATTGATTCGCGAACGAATTGCGATCGATATCGCTCGCGACATTACACCGCGTCTACTCACTACATAGATAGACTAATAAGTACATGCCATGCGCAAGCGCCACCTAATCACAGGTGGCTGTGCACACGCTACGCGTTACCGCATTAAGCCGGATTTAAACGGCGCGTGGCTCGGCGAGCCTATCGACGAGTTCAAAAAAGAGGAATTCCTAAAGCCAGACTTATTGAAAAGAATAAGAATGGCCGACTCATGCGTTATTTGAATCCGGCTTTAGAAAAAGAGCGCAATTTTTTTCAGGTGTTTGAACCTTTTTAACTCTCCGTTAGTCGCGGTATTCAATAGATATGCATCAAGCTACGACATTTAAATCATTATTATGTATAGTACAGTACTATAGCAAAATCTGTTCGTAAAAAAATTATTTGCAAAAACTATAATTTTGCAATAGTAGCAAAACCTTTTATTAACTTTTTACCAAAGTTGACATGGTTTTGCTTCTATTGCAATATTATAGCTTTCGTTGTAAATAAAGTTAGATGTCCATATTTTGTGAATAGATTTGCTATAGTAGCTAATCTTTTTTTCAACCTTCAGCTTTCTTGTTTATCCATTCTAATACTTGTTAATTTGTTTTTATGTACTTATGTTTTTATATACTTTAATACCTGGTCTATTAGCCAATTGCTAATAAATTTATAATCTGATGTACCAATGAAAAAGCCTAGTTTTTTTGCTCCTGTCCCGATTTTTAAAATCAATGTCTCAAAATTTGGTGATCAAGAGTTGGTCACAACGACCCAAGGCGAAGTTCGGAACACATTAACAAGAAGAAGAATACGAGAATACAGAATACAGAAGTTGAAATTACACATCGATATATCAATGATTTAATACTTGCATAACTTTTTGCTAATCACAAACCTATCTTCATTGTAATATAGAATATTAAGTTATATAAATATTAAATTATTTATATACCAATTTTAAACATTAACCCCTTTTTCATATTTTTCTTCTTGTTAATACATTTCTGTACAATTAATTTTTACTTTACAATGTGTCTAAAAATGATCTAAAATATAAAGCTTCAAAGACGTCATAAATCGGGTCATAGAAGAAGTCTTAATGGTGTCTTTCTGATAGTTTTGTAAGACATGTCTTATAAAATATAAATTCTCTTTTATATAGAAGTCTTTAAGACCTCATCATCTCTATGAAGGTTCATCAAAGATTCCTTTATCTTTCTAAATTTTTATTTCTTTGTACTTACACTTAATCGGTACAAGCAATCTCTATTGGATAAGAGTAATGATCGTGAGTTCACAAAATATGTTTTTTCGCAAAAATCTGTAAAATATAATAATTTTTTCAGGCAGGTTTTAAATAAAAATTTAATTAAAAAATTTCAATTTATACGACCCGGCTAGCCAATTTTATTAACAAATCACAACGTTTCGACCTCTGATTTGGATCCTTATCAAGTGTAGAATTTTACATGCGGGTGGAAAATATGGATTAAATACGCGGATGGAAAACGCACGTTAACATCTGTTTCCTATTGACATTGTGCCTAAACTACATCAATCAAGAAGATATTTTGTTCGTCATAAAGGAAGACTCCGTCAGTAATAATAAGTGAAAACAGCGATGTTACTTCGTGTAGAACACGTTACATTATATCTAAAAATCTAATATTATTTTATGCTGTAAACGTATGTGGATATATTTTTGAAACTATTAATATTCGATAATAATAAATTATAAAATGAATATTACATCATGAACTAATTATAATAAATCGTTATATGAATATTATATACATTATAAATTAATTGTACAAAACTTTTATATATCGAAATAGATATTAAATTGACGTTATTAAAATGCGTTATATTAAATTATTGACATATCAATTTAAAAAGTAGTTCTTAGCTCCTCTTTCCTTACATGTATTACTGAAATTGTATAAAACCGACTTCACACACTCACATATTCACCTTAAAAATATCTTAAAAGAATATCTCGACGATCATAAATTGGAACGCAAGACATATTTTAAAGACGTTAAACAGATGTCTTGTTCAGTTCCGTCTTTAAATTTTAAAAACGCCTCTTAAATGATTTCAAGCTAATAATCTTTAGATATACTCTTTTACTATAACATTAAAAATAATATGTAAACTTATAGTACAAAACGTTGTTTTATATAAGATGATGGTGATTGTACAGTTTTTTAGTACATGTCTATGATTCAGTACATCACTATGATGCGCGTGTATCTTTAGAAATTCTGACGACCGACTGTTGACATTAAAATTTTGCTAAACTAATATCATCGTAATTAAATTGTAGGAAAAGACTGCATCATATTAATGTTGTGTACAGTATTCACTTTGGGTGAAGCATGAAAAACGCCGAAGTAGCGATATGAAATTTGCTACGTAATCACTTTTCAGGCTTTTACATGACGCGGAGAGAATTTCTGATTTCTTCGTCTTTCACGTGTGTGGTTTTGAAAGTAATCTTAAAAATTATTTATCGTGTATCTAGATTTTCTCAACTCATTTTCGTTTCTGTCAGTTTTTGAAACTGGCAGAAATGTTCGTAAAATATCTGAAGTGTTGCGCTATCGTTATAAATTACAAAACAGTCAGTGCGTTAAAAATCCAGATGTATTAGTATCCTTTAATTGTCAATTTTAGTTTTTTCCCTTTTTCTCTCAGAATGTATATTAGGATTAATACAAAATTGGGTGTGGTAAAAGCATACGCGGTATTATCTCAAGAATTGTGCACTTGCAATTTGAATACCTTTCATAGAAGTTCTCTCCACATCGTAGAATTCTCTAACCAACTCATCTCCTAAAACACTTCCTTAATGCAGTTTATAGAAGAGTTCTGTGTAACTTTATGAGCTAACGCAGGTTATAGTAGTACATTATCATATCGAGTCTTTCAAAATTATACACAACCTCCGTGTAAAATATTTTTTTACAAATCACGTGAAAAAAGAGGAAAAATAGTTCCTAAGGAATATCAAGAAAAGCATTAGGTCAGCTTGTACAGAATTTTTCGCTACGATTTTGAAGTTCCCTGCATTGTGGGTGTTCGTGCAACGATAGCGTCGCGCGTGACTTCCAGTCACAACGAACAGCTGAATTGCAAATGTCATAACGCGACGCATTTGTTATTTGCAGCATCGACGAGGACGGTCCGTGGAACGCGACGAAGGAGATCATAACGCCACACAACGACACGTTCTACACCGTCGAGAATCTAAAACCATTCACGGTGTACAGCTTCCGAGTGGCGGCGATAAATGCTTTAGGACGCAGCAAACCCAGCCAAGCTTCCTACTACATGGTGACCCTTCGCGAAAGTAAGTTTCGCGATTTTGATTTTCTCTCTTTTTCCGTCTTTCTCTTCTTCGTTTCTATTGAACAATCGAAGCACTTTTATCACCGTTTAGCGGGATATGCATTCGGTGAATCATCCTTTCTCAGGAATCGCAAACAAGAATAAAAGATATTAAGTTCAAACAGGATTGTCTTTATTAGAAATATAACATATACACATAGTAAAATTTAATATAAATAATCATATTATACGGAATTTATTAAAATTTGATAAAACATATTTGTATATCTGTTGTTTCGATAAAACAATAACATTATAAATATCTATACATATAATTAATTATTATAAATACTTGCAGAATTTATTACATATTATAAAAATATTAATTTACGGATATATTAATGATATTATATGTTACAAACACAATGTATGATTATGAGAATGACATTGGTGGTAATGACACTAATTTCTCAGTAAATCGAAAACAGGCCGTTTTAATTAAGTTATGTTTTTAAAGTTTCATGTTGCCTAACTCTTATCGAAAGAATCTAACGAAGAAATTTATAAAATACTATTAAGATTTTAACACTGTATAGAATTTAACTGTAATGAAACCAATGAGTTCTCCACTTTTCCCTCTTCCTCTTTCTCTCTTTTGAATATTTTCTTTAATTTATTATAACTCGGAAAATTATATATATCATGTATAATATATAAAAACTTTTTTTTTACGTGGGGAAATGCGTTATGCATACCATCGACCTCAGGGGAGAACTGATGGTTATACGGGACTTTTCGGGGAAAAGATCCCCGGATATATCTACTCGCATACCTCCGGGACCCTCCAGTGCGTTGGCTTTCTTAAAAGGAGACCCTTTCTCCATCTAAACCGGAAGAGTAGGAGACTTTCCTCCCCCTGGGTGCCCACTGATGTCCTTGTGGAACACCCAAGCACCGCGATGTGGTCACTCAGTCGCGGCGCATAACATATAAAACCTAAGCGGCAATACTGTGAGAATATAATGGCGATTATCTGCGAAACATCTTTCTTCCACGAAGAATCGACCCCTCAAAAAATCAAAAAAGTATCAGGAGAACATAATGAGCGAGAAGGTATCCCGATCTAAAATTCCAAGAATTTCCCGAAATTTCCAAGAATTATCCACATTTCCGAGAAATTTATCAATTTCCAAGAATTTTCCGAAATTTCCAAGAATTATCTACATTTCCGAGAAATTCGTCAATTTCCAAGAATTTTTTACGAGAATTCCTAGAATTTCCAAGAATCGACTTCCCAAAAAATCAAAAAAGTATCAGGAGAACATAATAAGCGAGGAGGTATCCCGATCTAAAATTCCAAGAATTTTCCGAAATTTCCGAGAATTTTTTACGAGAATTCCCAGAATTTCCAAGAATCGATTTCCCAAAAAATCAAAAAAGTATCAGGAGAACATAATGAGCGAGAGATCTAAAATTCCAAGAATTTCCCGAAATTTCCAAGAATTATCCAAATTTCCGAGAAATTTATCAATTTCCAAGAATTTTCCGAAATTTCCAAGAATTATCTACATTTCCGAGTAATTCGTCAATTTCCAAGAATTTTTTACGAGAATTCGAGAATTTCCAAGAATCGACTTCCCAAAAAATCAAAAAAGTATCAGGAGAACATAATAAGCGAGGAGGTATCCCGATTCTAAAATTCCAAGAATTTTCCGAAATTTCCGAGAATTTTTTACGAGAATTTCCAGAATTTTCAAGAAATAATCCTCAAAAAGTTGAAAAAGTATTAGGAGAACATAATCAAGAAGGAGATATTCAAAACTAAAATTCCAAGAATTTTCCAAAATTTCCGAGAATTTTCAAGAATTCCGAGAATTTTTGACAATTTCCGAGAATTTTAGAGAATTTCCAGAATTTTCAAGAAATAATCCTCAAAAAGTTGAAAAAGTATTAGGAGAACATAATCAAGAAGGAGATATTCAAAACAAAAATTCCAAGAATTTTCCAAGAATTCCGAGAATTTTTGACAATTTCCGAGAATTTATAAAAATTCCCAGAATTTTTCCAAGAATAAACCTCAAAAATCGAAAAAGTATCAGGATAACATAATCAGGGAGGAGGTATCTCGAACTAAAATTCCAAGAATTTTTCGAAATTTCCGAGAATTGTCAACATTCCCAAAAATTTGTCAATTTTCAAGAATGTTTTACATTTCCAAAAATTTTCTGGATAAGAATTGCTAACACATTTCCAATATTTTTTCCTAATTTTTTAGAATTACTATGTCTTAGAATTGCTAATACATTTCCAAGAATTCCGAAAATTTCAACTTCCGAAATTCAACTCCCCCTTTTTTTACGTGTGGAAATGCGTTACACATACCACCGACTTCGGGGGAGGACCGGTAGTTATGTGGGACTCCCCGAGGATTTAAGCTCACCGGGTATACCCACTAAAACCTCACGGTGACCGACTTCCTGCACTTTTGGAGGGCCCCGGAATGAGCTAGCATATCTTTGCGACTCCGAGATTCAAACCCTCGAAAAATCAAAAGATCAGGCAGACGTAATCTGCAAGAAGCTTGTAATATTTAACATTTTAAGAATTTACAAGATTTCCGTTAATCACCCCGATATCCTCGAATTTTAAGTTAGAAATTTCAAAATGTCAAAATTTATAACATTTTAAACTATTAGAATATTAAAAGTAGAGAGCAGGTGAAGCAAATATTACATGGGAAGTGGTATAAATGATACGAACAATGTAGTGTAAATATAGAATTTATTTAATATGTATATTCTTACAAAGAAATAAATGGGTTTCGGATAAACAGAATTCGATCGATCCCTACAGCGCAACACACTATCCTTCCTCTTTCAACGCACGAGGACGATTGCGTGTGCTGCGATTATTAGCAGATATAATAACGATACATAAAATAATAAATACAGGAGGACATAGACAATATTTTCGACAGTTACACATACATATGTAACATATGCTTGGCTCAATGACCCTTGTCTTGTATTTAAATAAAATATCCTACAACAATATAAACAATTAAACAATTAAAAAGCGGTTTGAGATAATACAATCGAGCTCATTGCAGTGTTTACAAATAATCGCTGTGCAGGTTAAAAATGCTATGCGCGAACATATTATTTTATGATGAGAGAGAATAGTGTTAAAACTTATTTAAAAAATAAGTAAATAAATCATCAGCAAAAGAAGAAGAAATATTTTTTCTCCATACTTTTGCGAGGTCGCATTCCGTAATACAATTGCCAAACGTTGCTTTTTACAATTGTGGCTAATTAACAAAATTGCCTTACTTAGTAAACGAAGTTAATTATTGCTAACGCTTCATTTAGAATCCGCTCACGTTTTTCGATTTTTATGTCTTATTGCGGAGTACGTTATCGAGCATCGGGTTGAAAAATTCCACGTGAGAACAAAGTGATTCACGTGTGGCTATCGCTTGCCATGTGTGCCCGTAACGATACCAATTTTCGTGTCGTGTTCTTTTGTTACACACAAAAGTTTTTTCAAACGACCTTACATTTCCAAGTAAATAAATATTTCAATGTTCTTCTCTTATTCTTTCTCTCTTTTTCTCCTTTTCTCTCACACTCTCCCCTAGACGTGTCGTAATAGTAAAGTTTTCCAGTGAGCACCAATATCGGCTTTAGGATATCCTCTCGTACATCTGCGCTTCAAACCGATTCAATCGTCCAAATTACATTTCCCGCAGGCTATCAAAACGAAGTTTGTCGACAACGATGACGCTGAGTGGCGTCATGCTAAATTAAATGGTTGACACCCTCCGGTCGTTAGTGTGCTTGAGGGAGGGTGCAAAGCGTTTCACGGCGACGCGTGTAAGAAAGTGACGAAACTTCAGTCGAAAAGAGGAAAGTCCGAAAGAAAGAAAACGCGACGACGGGGACGGGCGAGGGTTGAGAGCGTGGCACAACCAGTTCTTGGCATCCGGAGAGGCGAGAAGAACCATCCAGGACGGCTAACTAAAGAGGCGCTAATTGCAGTCGGCAGCCGGGAGTGCGCAAGCAGGCTCAAGTCGAGCTCTTTTGTTTCCTAATTCATCCCTTCTTTTTCTCCCTTTCTCTTTTTTCTCTCTGCTTTCCTGCCTGATCCTTTCTTTCATCGTCGTCATTCTCAACGTCAGTCTTCCGCACGTTATGAAATAGGTTGAGCAGGTCGAGTCGCGCGCAAGCCAACCCTATAAATTCGAGCGCGGTCGCGCAGGAAGATGGCCAGCAACGTGTAGCCATATATACACGCCACGGACGACAAAGTTTGCAAGTGCGAGGACTACTCTCTCCGTTCCACGCTCTCAACCCTTTTCGACCTGGATTCCCGCGCGTCGCTGATCGCAGGCTCCAATTATCGGGTTACTCGCGCGCGCGTACACGAGAAGGACCATCTCGCGGTCCAACGGGAATTAGGTGGCTCGCGGAATGTAGCTATCGTAGATGGAATCCCGGTTCATTTTTAACGGATGAACGAATAAATGCGTGAGCACTAAATTCGCGTCTGTTACAGTTGGCTTTTTTTCTCGACGTTTTGCGCTCTCCAACTTTCCGCTTTGATCATAAAGTAAAATGTTACAGGATGATCAGAATGATTTACGCTTAAAGATTTCATGATTTCAATTACACGTAAGGAGATACATAATTTTTAACAAATTTAATATCTACTATATTCAGTTTTCAATTAATATTTGTGTGTTGCTTATTAAAATTTTAAGATATTTCTGTATTGATCATTACATGATTATATTGTTAATAGTGTACTAATATTAGTAGTTAGTACTGTTATACTAGTATACTGGTGACATTATACTATGTATTTAAAAAATATATTTAATTAATATTTGTATAAATGTACACAAATTATAATAATTAATTTCATTTAATAATATAAATAATAGTTTATTCAGAAAACTGGAAAGAGGAAATTTGACATTCTTCGTGCGTTCACTCCTGCACACATACGCCTGCATATATATCTTCTTAATTATTTACACATTAATTTATTGTATGTAGAGAGGGCGATAACATATTACATTACATTATTAACAGCGTAATATTATATTAATAATGTGCTAATTAAGTTTTAAATTGAATGTATCGATTGCCGAATATTTTGGGTATCCCTGGGTTTACTATTGCAACAAGTTTCAGTGTCACATTTTTTCACATGTCACAACTAAATTAATCACCTAAATTAATATTTGCATTTTTAAACCGGATTTCCATCCGTAAAAATATATTACACTCGCGCATTTTCTTTGTAGATCAGCGAGGTTCATTTTATACTTGCATTCCAAATTCCAAACTCTATTTCTATTCCCGAGGCATTTTTGTAAAAATTGGTACACGATGCCAGGTTTATTTCGCAAGCGAACAGTGTGTGCGTGTAAAATCAACACTTATATGATACATGTAGCTACGACCCCGGTGGTGGCTCGATGGTTCATCATTCCGTCGTGTGAGATGGGAATAATTATACGGCTATCGAAACGCATCCGCATTGCCGAGCCGGATTTCGGGTATCGATATGCGGATATGTGCTCGTATGCACACATCCGTGTCAATAATTAATTTAAACACTCGCCAGAGACATCGGGCCGATGTGTGGCACGTCGACCGAGAGAAAAATTCGGCGGTAATATTATCTCGGTCCGTGGGTGAATGGCGGAATCCTACGCGCGATTACATTCGCGTATCATCGACGTCGGCGTTTTTGTAATTTCCCGTCGCAATATCGCACGCGATCCGATCAGTTGTGCTCGAATTAACGTTTCGAGATAACGCTCGCGATAAAATCGATCTCTCTCTAATTTTTTTTGTTGCTTCGTTACGCGACTGCGACATACGGCATACCCGTTTTCCCACGATGATTCAGATTCGATCGCACTATCGAATCGATTCTTCCGTATCGCCAGTTGGCGAACACTATATCGGGAAATATAATATTGTTGAACTTGGGACATCGCGCAGTTTGTTTTGCGATGTTAAGTAACGCGATACAGTGTGAGAATTTTTATGTATTAAAATAAAAGTGGAAAAAGGGGGGGAAACATTCTTTCATCAGACGCAACGTGATCGAAAAACGATACGCTCGTCGTGCGAAGCGCGTCGCTGGTTCGCGGCGGCGCGGATGAAATGCAGTCACGATATATTCGCGTTGTCGGTGCAACGAGTATCTTATGCACTCGAAATCGACCGCAGCGTATGGCGAAACGGGAATAAGTATGTATTTCCGCGACATATTTCTGCGAGCGCTGCGCCACGACATTTTGTACGTCACTCGCGACATTCCCCGCAGGAGGCAAATAAACGTATCGCTAATATGAAGGACGAGGCAAGTTTCTCGCCTGTAATTTTTCAGAGCGATGATAGATTTCATCCTTTCCCCATCTGCGGCACACTTTCACGCTTGTCTCATGTTCCCGGCGTTCGCTTCCTGCTTTTAATTACGGACGACGCGTTTTCAGGCTCTAATGGGGGAGGGAACACTATCGCGCTCTTCGAAAAACGATATTCTTCCTCGGCCATTGCGGTGCGCGATTCGTTTCAGTTTGCGAGTGTACGAAACGGATGCGGCAGTCGATATGCCCACATCAGCGACCGTACGAGAGGCGAGTAATGCGTCAACATTGACAGGACGCGTAGACAGGTCACGTTGCGCGCGTTTCGCCGATCTCGTGATTCGCCGGGCGTTCGGTGGACAAACGGAGCGACGAACGGAACCCTCCGCGCATCGGTTTATGCCACCGGATTCTAATTCGTGATTCTAATTCGTGGGTATCGGGCACGGTAGGCCGGGCGGCTAGGTAGATAGGTCGATCCGGTGGTAGTCGCTCGCCCGTGTGGCAACGGCGCGGGAATTCACGATGGCTCAAATGAAAGCACCCTTTCACCTCCCCCCACACACCCGGATCAATAGGGCACGGACCGACGAAACTTCTCCACTACCACTCTCGCGGCCGGGTCCAAATACGTACACGACATCCACGGTTCTCGTACCCATTTCCGGACCTCGCTCGCCATAAATATACAGCGCAACCGAGCTACCAATTAGCCATCGGGACACCCGTCGGCACTACGCCGTCCTGGTAAGTTCATTCGCACCGGCGAATCGGAGAGTCGAACCGAAAATTGCAGGAACTCGGCAGCTCTCGCTTTTTTTGTCAGTGTCAATGAAAGGGCCATGCTCTGTGAGAATTCGCAACTATAATCCGCAGTCACGATTAAGCGCGATATTCAACCCTCTGTATTTGTGAAGGTAAATTTACCTTAGTAAAGGAGAAATTGATTTTTCTCTCGCTACTTATAAGCGATAACAGTTTCTTGAATTTCTGTAATCTCATAAGAATTCCGTATATGTTAATCCATGCTCCACCGTGACTATCGATCGCGTTTGCTCGAAGAAGATTACTCGGTGGCCACACTGTTAATTCTGTATATTGGACAAGTTGAGCAGATTAACAACCGCTTGTAATAATAACGATAAATGAAGGACTCAAGGCTTAATCGTGCATTGGTTTGGTAACCGAGGAATTTGCTCATCGATTAAATATATATTTCGCACTTAGTATGATTAATTTCTACACAGGACAAATGAGAGCGAAATCTTTGTCGTTGAAAATCGTATGAAGGGATGATAGAGAAAAGGAGAGAGAGAGAGAGAGAGAGAGAGAGAGAGAGAGACGAAGCGAATCGTATTGTTGCTGCCGCAACATCCGATAGGTCGGGTCCTGAGTAAGTTAATTCTCGGGAGTCGTCTCGAGAATCGGGAAAGAGCGGTAGCTTCTGCCTGCTGTGTGAACTATTTTCGATTCCGACGGGGTTGATAAAGTGGTGGAGGGACTCGGTGGATGCAATAAAGGCGCCTTTCCGCGAGTCACGTTTCAACGTAGCGATGGGAACCCGAGGAATCTCTATAGCACTGTGTGACCGAGGTAATTTATTTTCCGTCCTTGATATTACATAACGACAATACTTTGTCGTGCCCCGGTTAAATGATGAATCGTCCGAGGGCACCAAATCAGGTGCGATTCTTGATCGTGTCGCGACACGACAATGTAGCTCAATTTTTAAACCCCCGTTGATTATTCGTACACATTTATTCGAGTACGGTGCAAACTTCACTGTTTTACGAGCACAGAAATGAGAGCGTATGAAGAAAAAACAATAATTAAAGTTTAATTACGGCGGAATGTGCCGTTACGTAAGGCGCCAACTTCGATCGCGATGGCGTAATTTCGCATGCTAAGCCATGTAATATGTACGCTCGCGCACTTACGGCACTATTACGACGATACGTAGATTTCGAGAACAATATTAGCAACGTTTACGCGGACGGTTTGTCACGATTAAGCGTTTCAGCGCTTACGGCGAAATTGGTACTTCGATAATATATCACGGAAGCATAAAACCGACGCTATCGTCATAAACACGCCGACGGAGTAATAATAAGTTAACGCAGATTTAACGCCGGTAAAAACTGCAGCTCGCATTTATCGTAGCGCTAAATTGCTCAGCGAAAGTCGGGGATGGAGGTTACCTAAAGCGAGAGGTTACTTATCACTTTTCACTTATTCCTACCAATATCCAATTCGTATTTTAAGTATCGCTGTATGCCACATTATCCTCTCTTTTGACATTCGAGTATTTTTATCATTGGCGCGACTCTATTTTACTTCATGTAATTTGATATGCAATTTTTAGTACATTTTTCTGTTTATAGAAATAACTGTAAAGATATAATTAACTCAATATCTTATTTTTCCTTGAAATCATAAATTAACAATTGATTTTCCTTCTTGTCGCTTTCGAATATAAAGATAGAGAGAGGATAATTAAATATTAATTAAATGATTGACAATTAATTAATTAAATAATTAGTGATGGCGAGACCGGTTGTTATTGCAAAAGCAAAATTCCTTATTTTTTTCTCGTCATTATTTTCCTCATCGTTATGACTGCTTCATTTTCCTTATTATTCCTTCCACGACGCTCCGTGCGATCGTACTCGCGCGATTAATCGCTTTGCGATTGTGCAATTACCGTCTTCACCAACATTAAATACAACGGATGGGTTGGTCAGGTTAACTCAGCACACTGACGCACAACGCGCATTAAATGTCTCGGTATAATTTCTGCGATAATTTCTCATCCCCCGCGGCCGACGTGGCGACGCGATATCGCGACGGGGGTATTTCAAAAAGTGACGCGCGGATGCTAATTATTTCGAACTCGGCTCGCCTGCCGTGCTGCTGTGACTGGCACAACGAGCCTCACCTGCTCTGCCTTGGCGTCTCGTGCGATAAGGCAACCTGAAACAAATTACGCGAACATTAAAATTATTACACGACCATTTTTTAACGACTCACACCCGTGTGTCTCGGTTGACGTCACGGAGATTGAATAGCCTTCTCGGATGTGCGAAAGGAAACAATGTTTAATCTCGCAGCGAAAATTCGCGATGAGGGGTGAACGTATCTTTTTCAAGCGTAAAAAAATCCGGTCGTCGTTCCGTCGACTCATAACAATATGGAAAAAGAGACAATTTACCGCACATATCGATTGTGACGTGCGAATTCAGATGCGGCTCGCATGCGTGCGGAAACGCGGGGAATTAAAAATGCCCAATCTCGAAAACAATTTCACGAAAGGGGGAATCAATAAACGGTGCATGCACCGCTAAACGATCGCGCGTTTATATATAAAGAGATATTGTTAACATAGATCGAATGATTTCGACGGAAATATACATTCTACGTCGAGCGTAAAATACATTCGCGCGTGCGTCAACAACATGTACAAATATCCGCTAAATTTTATCGCACTCCTCCATATACATGGAATAACTTGAAATTTCCAAGAGTTCGAAAATTTATATCCATGGTTGCCAGTTAAATATTACGTTTTAATTTCTCTCTATGTTCATTCCGGAAGGGGGGAAAGGGGGGGAAGAGATTTACGTATTTATTCGTGTTCGATGCAATCACGGCTATCGATTTCCGACCGTTCGAGCGCTACGTCTAGCCACTTTAAATATTATTTTTACAGCATATTTTTATATTGTGTTGTTCCTTCGGAATCAGTTTTTTCCGTAAACTGATGGTTTTCTATAATGCATGTTACGTTTAACGTTTCATTTAAACAATGAGAAAGGGAGAAGAAAGGGAGACGGAGAAAGAGGACGGAAAGAGAGAGAACCGTGGAACTTCATCAAAATTTCCCAAACGGATAAAACAAGTAGTTCTCGCAAGGAACAAATATGTGCGATATTTATATGAATTTTTGGCTGTTTGATATTGCGCGAATTTTTATCGTGTAACGATGTGTACTTATAAAAGTAATATTTTTCTCTTTCGTGCGCAACATGCTTTTTTCGGGATTACTTTTTTCAGGATTTCACCTACTTATCTTCCTGGGATTCCTCCCCTGAAGTTTAGGATCGCTAGGATTTATGCGCAATTTATATTTACGATTGTTTGCAGTACCAGAAGGAAAACCGACCATCACGGCGGCCCACAATACCTCAGCGACGTCTATTTATCTGGCATGGAAGCCGCCGAGTCGCGACACCATACACGGCGAGTTCCTTGGGTATCACATAGGATATCGGCGGCGCGAGAAAGCGGATGAGGAAATGAAAAACATTTACATTCGTGATCCTGCTGTCGTCGTAAGTCATCACATCTTGGCGCATCGTTTGTTAGAGAGGAGGAGAAAAAAGGAGGGGGAAAAAAGAAAAAACGGATGCTTTTTGTCTTTCAGAATCACAGTATTCACAATTTGGATACTTTCACGCAGTACCTCGTCTCCCTGCAAGTATTCAATCCCGAAGGTCACGGACCGGCTTCCACGGTGACGGTGATGACCGACGAGGGCGGTAAGTAAGACAGCGAGAGGGAGGGAAGGAAAAAAAGAAAGCCGTCATCGCGCGCAATTTCGCCGGAAGTTGGAGCGATAAAATTGAGTACGAAATCGAATTAGGTAAATTTTTTTCTTCGAGTACAGTACCTGAGGAGTACCGTGGTGTACCCAGGTACGGTAAAGCAGGACGCGGGTGTCGTTCGTAGCGCGGTATTCAATGGCAAGCTGGTTTAGCTGCAGCTGCAAGACAAGAGTTCTGCATAGTTACGAAAGTAGATGTTTGCTTGTGCACAATACCGTTTGCATTAACATTGTATTAACATTTGTGTTAATTATTAAGCGCGGATTCGCGGTACTCATAACTGGACTCAGACTTGGAAAGCTCTCTTATCGCGACACTTGACACCGGATTGCGAACGTGTCCATTGGAATATTCGGTGTTTATAATTGAAATGTTACACTTGAAAGATTTGAAGCGAGACGATTCTTCTGAGGAAAAGAGATCTCCATCAAAAATTTCGTCCTCGTTTCTAACACACTTTAGAACGCATTATAGTCTGTGTAAATCTGCTGCTGATGATTCATCGTTTTCATCGTTGCATCCTGAATCATCGTCATCGCAACGTTCTGCGCATCTACAACCGCCGGCAACTTTCTAGCTATTCACTCTCGGCAGCGTTAAAAATTCTTCGCAGACGTCGGGAGTGTTCTATTCCCGTGGGAAGTATTCCCAGAATCTACAGGATGCGCGATGCTTTATGCTCGCGAAATACTCTTGAGAATTTCTCATCCACGGAAATGTAATATAATAATTCCCGACATTCGATATAGACTTAGTACTTGAAGAGAGTATGTATTCAGTAAATTTATAAGAAGTTTCCAAGCAGACTTTATTTTGTAAGCTTATTAATGAGAACGAGCAAGAGCGAAAGAGAGAGGGAAAGGAAGACGGGAGATGAAGAGAGACGACAGAGGCAGCTGATTCAAAGGTCCAAGAGGGAACGAGAGGCTCCCGCTCGTGCGAGGGAGATGGGGAACCGGGAGGAAGGAGAAGAAGTGGGGATCGTGACAGCCGGTGACCGTGCGACAGAGGAAGCCGACTACGGAGAGGCCGAAGAGAGACAAGGAGAGAGGGTGAGAAAGAGAGTGAGAAAGAGGGAAAGAAGCGGAGAAAGAGAGAAAGCGGGAGCAGCTGCCACGGCGTTTCGGTCGGCGCCGCGCCTGGTCTGGACGATCGATTTTCCCCGATTTTTCAGCACGCGGCAGTCGGGAGAAAGAGAGAGGGAAAGAGAGAAGTGCCCGCTCGAGTCAGCCGCGGCGAGCACGCTGCATCGGCACGCCAGCAGCCGGTCCGCTCGTCGTCGTCATCGTCGAGTCATCATCGTTATCTTGAGTACGACGACGGCAGCGGAGTCTCGAATTCGCCAATTTCGGAGGCACGTGCGTCTCTCGGCCTCGCGTGCTCACGGAAAAGCGGAGTGACTTGTGCATAGTGCAACGTATAGCGCGTGTTCGTGGAACGTTATTGCGGTGCATATTTCGAGCGGCGTGCGGAACTCGTTCTCCGCTCTGGGTACCGGGTGTCTCCCGGTGCGCCGGATACGAGGGATCGCAACGATGCACGAGCTGCGGCGACGAGCGTAAGAGCGCGTGTGCGCGCGCGCGTTCGCTCATACGCGTGAGTGCGTGAGCGTAATTCAGAGTGAGCGCAAGCTCGATGTTAGCGCGTGTAGTCGTTGGCGTGCACGCGTCGCGCTCACGCGCGCGGTTGACAGCGCGTCGTCCCGGTGTGAGTGGCTTTTGTGTAGAATAATCGTCATCGGGCTCGCGTGCGTTTCTCGTCGATTGCGGTTGCTGCGGCTCGTGGAATCGCCAAGTGCAAAAAGTCGCGACCGAGAGAAAGGTCGTCCCGTGGTGGAGGAAGAGAGACCGAGTGAGGAGGAAGGGTGAGAGAGAGAGAGGGGGGGAGGAGAGAGAAAGAGAGCTCGCCGAGATGGCGGCGGATCGTCGATTCCGACGACGCCTCCTCCGGGTCGCTGGTTGACGCCTAGTCTGTAAAATCGCAGGGATATCTCGCAGGCGAGTCCGTTCGCCTGGGTGTGATCCTTTGTTCGAGCCACCGCGCGAGTCACCGGGAGTCGCTCTTCGATCGGATGGTCCCGGTGCTCCGAGTTCGGAGTGGGCAGAGACGGGGTCGAGAGGTCGATACGACGCGAGCGTGAGCGAGATATGTGCACGTCGAGCAGTGCCAAAATGAAACTGGTGCGGCGAATCCGTAATATCCTCTGTACCCTGCGACAGGATACGTTGTAACGCGTACCTTTGCGCGTTCCTCTCTCGATGGGTTTTTTTTCCCTCTCTCGTTCGATCGTCCGTTTCGTTTCCAGTGCGTCGGGCATGTGCAGGAAGTACGGGCCGGATTGCTGCGTCCTTCGGAAAAAATCCTTGAGATTCTTTCATGCCCTCGTACTTTGTGAATGACGCCTCTGCGAGTGTTTGAGAGAGAAATGGGAGAGAAAGAAGGAGCTAATTATCGATGGGGGAACGCGAAAGCATCTCGTATTTGCTGTGCGAAGAAATAATACCTATAGTCTCTCTCTCTCTTTTTTTTCTTTCGACTCTGATTTCCAGTGCGTTGAATAATCGAGAAACGTATTGCGAGTGATTTTGATTATCGTTAAGCACTAATCGATTTCAATGAGACGACAAGTGCCATTAAAGTGAAAATGGAGACTAAATCGTAGCTTTAGCGTCTCGTCGCTTAGCTTTCAATCCTTTTATAGTCTCGACGCGAGAAATTTCTATTGCAATTCATTTTTATCGCAGCAAACATCAATAGACGGCACTCAGTTCGTTTTTCCTTTGTATTCGGTGGAAGAAAAAGCAACTAATGTAACACTATTACATGAGTCATTTTGACTAACGAGGAATATCGATAAAGAAGTTTCTAATATCATTGAATAATGATATGTCACTCGACGTAAGAAAATCTAACTGTTCGAATAAGCTACTTACAGAAAGGATCTCAATCGGGAATCATCGTTAAAATTTAACCAGACAATAAATGTTTATCGAATAATAAAAGGCAGTGACTCTAAAAAGATAAATCAACCTGCTGGTTTCGTTGAATAATAAAAGAAACGGAGCGTCTCCTTAACATCCGGTTCGACACGAGGGGGAAAAATAGCCGAATCGAACGATTCCATCGTGGCGCAACGCGGCGACGTGCGACGACGACGACGACGACAACGACGACGACGATGTGACGTTGAAGGACTCGGTCGTCGTTGCGAGTTCGATCGGTGAAACTTGCTGCGGTGAATTCATCGCGGCCGCATCGTGGAAACGCGCGGGGAAAGGAGCGGCGATGACGAAGACGACGACAGATCAGCGTCGCAGGGTCGACGACGACAGGTTCAACGCACGCTCCGGTACTCTTCTCGTGCAAAAATCACGTTCGCGATCGGGGTCAATCCATTCTGCCGTTTCGAATCGCGGACTCTCGGACCGTCCCAATTTCGACCTGACGTTCCTGATGAACGATCATCGGTGCATCTGCACACGCGATCCTTCGATTTCTCTCCTTCTCTTTTTACCGATCGTGTCGTGAGGAAGATCACGCTTTCGGAAGCTATTTTCTGCTTCTTCCTTTAGGAAGATGTCAAACTGATTAGGCTACGCGTTCCTAGGTCCTTACAGCGCCGAACGTGTCGATTTTATTCGCTCCTCCGTCTTCTTCCGGGTAATCTCGGTGTAATTTTCGATAGCGCGCTCATTGTGAAACGTTCATTTCGCGCCGGCCAAATGTGGACGAGTCACCAAATGGGGCGCGGTCTCAGTTTTTTTTTTCTACTCTCGTCTGGATTATATTCAGAGTTCCGTCTCGTTGTGAAGTAAAAACTCGAGCGGGCGAATTGACGTGGGAATCGTGGATTAGTCTCATCCGCTTTACATCGCTCTTTCTCGCTGACGTTTTCAAAATGTTTCACCGACAAACATATTCCACGTAATGTGTGTTCGACGCAGACGGTACCGCTATTGAATTACAATAATATCAATCGTAAAAGCGTAAAGGAAATATCATATTTCAATTACCGTCCCAATGTGAAACGTGCAACATTGCGTATCTTTTATGTTTCGCAATAAAAACGCATAAAAAGAATTTCAACGAAATGTCATTATCTCTTTATGAACCAATTGCGGGCCGTCGTTGCGATCGCACGTGCGCAATTCTTCTACATTGAATAAAAGTTTATATTATCGCGAAATAACGCGTGTCGCGTTATTCATCGGCATTATTCCGAAACTCTCACAATTATTTATCTATCCCGTGGTGCCAATTAAGCAGCAAATGGAATATGAAACTGGAGCGCAATCCTCTTTGTGCGTGGGGTATCTCATCCTCTCTCTCTCTCTCCTTGTCTCTTTCTCTATTGATGAGGATGCGCTATTGTTATTGGCCGTCCTGTAATTTGCTTCTTTATCCGTTTAACCCGGCTAACTCAGTTTCTCTTGCGACTGATGTTTAATTGTTCGCATTGTATTAGGAAAATTCATTCCCTTAGCTTCGAAAGTTTCTTCTCTTCGTCGATCGGAAATTGAAGGGATATACGGCGCGCTGGAAAAGTTCGTACGTGCGCAAACTTTCCATATTACGCTGAGATTTTATTTTAGAAATCAATTCTGCCGCAAAAATGTTAAGATTTTATCCTGAACGCGTTTAAGAAACAATCACGAGTTAATCTTTACAAATGCGCAAGAAATTGGTCCTTTATCCCTAATTCCTCCAACCAAGGTCGTTTATGCCCCCCTATTTTTAACAGTCATTAGTTGTAATGTGCGTTTGTCAACAAATAATTGTTATTATAAAAAAATATTTAAACAAATAATTTCCAAATTTTCTTTACATTGACTTTTAGTCGAAGGTATAGAGAGATTATAAACATTTTTGTGAAATTTTTCGAAGCTATTAACATAGTGAAAAACGCACTGGACATGAAATAGTCCTGACTGGAAGGATTAAATTGCGGAAAAAAGGAGGAATTAGGGTTAATTCCAAATAAAATTTTTTAAGTAGAACAATTAACAATTAACAAAATATTTTACGTCAAAGATTACAAAATGTAGTAAAAAAAAAATGCCCAGTTGATCTTGAAGAAAAATTAGTTTCAAGAAATTCTAACTTTTATCGATATAATCGTTCTTGTTTGATTATAAATATATTTCCAGATATTTTTTACTTTTATTGTATATTTTACTTGCATTATTCAAGATAAATCGGACGGCGAGATTCGATACATCGATATTGATGTAGTACCATTGTTTAAGCTGCAGCACTACACTGTACATTCCCCTCTAGCCTCTAGCCACTAAAAATGCAAGGGGAAGTCACTCTACAACGTTCCAAGGGGTCCGAATAATCCGCTGCTGCCTGCGTTCTTCCCTCGTGATACACGTTCGATGATGAGTGCTCGGGGACGCGATCGGTATTCATATAATAATACCACCATCTAACGATCTTTCTTTTCGAGCATTTGCTCGCAACGTTAAAGCGATTACTATCGCTACGGGAGTAGTTTAAATATTGATAAAGCAGTGTCTTATCGTCGAGTTGCTATCGATGTCAACTTTCGATTCAACATTCTTGAGGTTGGGCAGATAGAGTCGTGTCTGACCTCGCGAAACTCTCTCTGGCTTTCCGTAGATAGCCCGATTTCCGCATCCGCTCTTCAGCACACGCTTCGCCGGGATTTCTCACTCGAGATGTCTCTCTTCCGCGCAAGTCGTCGGGGCCGAGTCGCTGCGGGGCTCATGAGGTCGTTTGTTTCCAACAGGAAGTAGTCGTTCTCAAATCTAGCGTCGTGCAGCCGCCGCGACGATTCTCAACACGTTGATCCGTCAGCCGATAACCCAAGGAACCTTCTGCATCCGTGATGTGACAGTGACAACGAACTGATTAGTGTACAATGCGTCGTTGTGGGAGCTCTGTTCTTGGACGATTCTGCGCCGAGGACGGCACGATAATTGAGCGAAGAAGCGTCGCGACAGGACGCCGTGTTTCTCGGCGAGGATGGACGAATTCGTGAAATAGCACAGAAAGAAAGAAGTTTTGGAGCAAGAGGGTAGGAAGGGAAGAAAGAGACAGAGACATACGCACGCGAGCACGCGGCGTTCTACAGCTCCAGTTGCAGCGTGCGAAGAAAGGAAGAAAGAGGAAGAAATGTCGTGGACCAGCGTGGCCAGTGTCGCTCAACTGGCGGCCTCGCTAGCCCTGATCCTGAGACTTCTCGTCGCCACGGCGGATCCGATCACGCAGACGACCGACGAGCAAATCTTTGAGCGGACGACCTACATCGTGCCGTTTTCCACGGAGAATGACAGCGATATCGGAGGTAATTCGCCGGAGTCACCTTGCAGAGAGGCTGGCGCAAAATTGTGCCTCTTATTCGGCAACAGACTGCGAGGTGTTTAGAATAATAATGCAATAAGAAAGGATAAGCCTATAATAGAAATTAAATATGACAAATAATGAAGCGAATATTGGTAGAAATAAAGTACGAAGATATGAAGAAGCGATAAGGTGCTTCGTATTATTTTGAAGCATCTTAGAAGTAAATAGGATAACATTTAAGACCTCGTCGCGACACTCTACTGCGAATCCAAATCTGTCTCAATATGAAATTACAACATGCAAAATTACAACAGGCGATGTAAATCCGATCCGTTGTTGCGTCTGGAAATTGAAGTTATTTATGCGTTTCCAATTACAATCGGTTCGACAATCGGGCACTAAGATAAAATCCAACAATAACATTATTAATGACTCGAGTCCAAGTCGATCATTTATATTCGCGCGAGCAGAACGAGGTATCGCGCAGCTCAAAATATGTAAACGAGTCCGGTAGTGAAAATCTCGCGCGTTTTAACGGCTAATTAATTGGCAGAAACAAACGCGCGAGTTTCACTAGGAAATGCCACGCGCCCGTGTTGCGTTACTCGACACGCAGCCACCTCGTAATCACCTTGCGAGACTGTCCACTCGTGTAATTGACGCATTAACTCATTTCCCGTTCCGTTTCGATTTCGCGGAACGCGACAAGGCGACGGTGCAACGCACGTGCGTGCGCGCCGAGACGCACCTTGAAGGAGACGCGAATCGCCTCCTCAAACCACCGGTTTGTTCACCTACAATGCACACTCAACGATTGCGCAAACATTTTTAAATGCACACCGACGCGCGTGCACACACGTGCCGCGGTATTATGACGCAAGTGTGAATCGTCCGCCGGTTTATTTTGTAACCCGTTGCAATTGCTGACTTTGTGCTTTTGCGGGAAAACGATATTTTGCAACGATGTTTTTTTTTTTATTGCGCGCGGGATCCGCCCGACCGTAATTGCGGATGAATCGGCGAGTGTTGTTTTCTATACGTAAAAGCGTAATAAAATATTGACAAGATTGACCTCGTGTTTTCGTACCTGAAAGAGTGCACACGTCACATCTGCTTTTTTTTTGTGTGACATATAGCTTACAGCACGTGCATCGCCATGGTAACGATTACTTACTGACCTTAAGTGTTGACGGAGTATGAAATTATGGAAATACGCTCGTCCTCAGAATTGTCTTCGAGACTGGTAAAACCGACGTATTATGTCTTTCGCGCGTGAGATCCGGACGTTCTATTTTTATGACAGGACCAAGGCTGGTAGCCTAATCCAGACGTGTGAATGCATGTCAGGGTTTCGCGATCGCGAATTTTATCAACTCTTTAAAGTAAACGTTTACAACATAAGAAAATTATTAGCATAGCAGACTATAAAAATACCACCTCCGCTATTAACGGACTTCGCAAAAATAATCTTTTGAAAGACTGGAAAGTCCTATCGTGCAAAAAATATTGTCCAAACATATTAATTGGTCGATCGAAATTCTCTGTTCGCGAACGAAAGTCAAAGAACTCGAAATAGTTGCGGTTCGGATGCTCGTAGCGGTGCAAATCGAAGAGCACGCGAGTGTTCCGCTACTCGAAGCAGGTACCTGAGGTTTCTTATCGGTTGTTCCTTTCACTCGTGAACCGCTACTCAGTGGGAACCTATCTTAATAAAGCCACTTTCGCCTACATAGTTCTCCGCGGTTCCCCGACTCCGTGAAATGAGCGATAATCCTTAGGATACGTGCAGGGATTTTTCTTCGATCTTCTTGATTACGAGTGAGGTGCATTGTTTGGAACCCGCTCACGACCCGCTTTATCGCTTCCCGGTCGCTCGGGATGAGATCATTACGCGACAATTCGTCACAGAATGTGGCTTCGACGAACATGAGCGTCAGCAGATTCTAAGTTTCGACCTAAGTAGATCGTTTTCCACGCGTGCAACGCGACCTTGCGCCTTGCGGAGACCGTAATCGTATTCGCTTTTCAGCTCGATAGTAACACGAGAACGCCCGCCTCTGTGCGTGCACAGACTCGATATGACATCATCCGTCGCCGCAGCTCGTAAAGCTCGTAAAAGGTAACTCTCTCGTTCTGCGACAGCCTCGCGTTTTATTACGTCGTTAATGTAATGCGAATTCGATAAGCTTTAACCGGAGTACAGCAGGAGATGACAAGGCGAACTAACGACCGCCAAATAATGGCTGGAAGTCAGCGAGAGGGAACGATTTTTCTGCCACATTATCAATAGTTATGAGTAACATAACTTAGTCGCTAAAGAGACTTGCCATAATCTTCACCTTAATTTTATTAAAAATCTAGCTTCATCACGTTTCCTCACAGTTTCACTCTGATCGGTGTGGATTCGACAAGATTCTTCTTACATGTACTGGGCGTGTCTCGTGTTTCATTTAGGGTGCGTCGGTATGAGCTGTCTAAGCAAGTCAATGATTTTACGCAGCCGAGGATAGAAATGCAAATCAATTTGCATGTTTTATACTGCATGCCGCGCGCCGCATGGTAATGCCGCGGCAGATGTATGAATATTCAATAAATTTGAACTCTCTTATGAACGCTTCGACGGCCATTTATTCATCCATATTATTTATTCTAGAAAATAGAACTTTTAGAAAAATGGAAATGCAATCGGGATATCGATATCTGCTGCTTGGGAGAATAGATATCGATAACTGTAAGCTATATAGAAATAGACCCGGCACTATTGGCTGTACGTCCTGGAGTATCCTGGAACAGTGAGAGAACATCGAGTTATATTCTTTTCTTATCAATGTGACGCGTAGTAAAGAGCAGGATAAGATCCGATGCCTCGTATCTCTCTTCCGTTATGTCTGACCTAACGTGTACATACAGAAAATATGCTATAGAAAACGTTGCGGCACAGTGGTCGGTCTATTTCTTTATGTAAAGCGTACAATAGCGTACAATACGTACGAAGAAGTGCTTTTCTTGACAATGAAAGAATGAAATAAGGATTACTGGAGTAAGTTTACTAGTTCGGAGCACGCTGAATACCTATTTTGTCTCAGGGCGACATTGCGAGCGATGACGAGAAAGGAAAGGTCAACATATCGGCTTATTGTAATGAAAAACGCGTCTTTTTTCTTCTTTTCCTTCCAGCGCCGACAAAGCCGGAGAATCTCACCTCTCGGGGAATCACGGGCACAACCATTGAACTCTCATGGTCGGAGCCCCTGAATGCCAATGGTGTCATCGCCGGTTATCGCGTTTACTACATGCATTCCAATTATACGGACGTTAAGATGCACATACCCGACAAATCCGCGGACTCCGACGACTCGTACATCGAATTCGTTCTGAGAGAACTGCGTAAGTATACATACATCCCAAGCTACGATAAAAAAACACGACGGATAAGATTATTTAAACGTCATCTCATTATTTCTAAGTTACGTGAATGATCAGTGAGATACCTCTCTCCGGCAGTATCGCGCTTAAGTTTATCTTTATTTTAACGCGTTAAAAAAATACGACGTTTAGCATCGGTCGACGTGCGCCGTACGGCCTTTGTGTCTTTTTTTAACGCACCAGATAACGCGAGATTAACCATGTAATCTTCACAGTGAATAGTCGTTACAGTAGACGACTGCAGATAGGTCGGTGTACTTAGCTTATTGATAAGGAAAGCTGAAAGAATTCTTATCGTCACACGCACTTTTTTTCACACGCGCTCGCTCGACATGAGTAAATGCATCACATAGACAATTCGTTGTAATTACAGGAAAGCTGAAAGAATTCTTATCGTCACACGCACTTTTTTTCACACGCGCTCGCTCGACATGAGTAAATGCATCACATAGACAATTCGTTGTAATTACAAATGGAAAAATTACTTTATCGCGCGCACACCCGAAAGAGACCTCGTTAAAATCCAATTAGATACGGTCACCGTAAGAAATGATCTCTCGACTCTTATTCATGGAATTTAATTTGCTCGATTATCATGAACCCCGGCACTATTTCTGTCCCGCGTTGCAGATCCGTATACCGACTACAAGATCTGGGTAAAGGCTTACACACGGAAGAACGAGGGCGAGCCATCCGATCAGATCATTCGCAGGACCGACATAACAGGACCGAGCGCGCCTCAGATCTTGAATTTAACTTGCCAATCCCACGAATCTGTCTACGTTCACTGGGCCAGGCCGGCGAACTTCTGGAGCTCGATCGACTACTACTACATCAATTATCGAAGCGACAATGGGGGATATTACGAGGAGATCGAGCTATCAACTGACCAAAATCACCTCGAAAGCAGGGTACATTTTACAATTTAATATTTAGCAATAAAGCAGCATAATGACGAGAGACATTTTGTGTCTGATATAACAATTTATAAATCGTTCCATCGATAATAGTATTGCTAATAAAAGTGACTTAATTTTTTCATCGTCTTTGACTTGTACTTCTCGTTAACAGTTTCTCATTCATTAAAAAGCAATCACGGCGGACTCATGGAAAACATTCTCGAATTTATGCTTATAGACGATTATACCCAACCTGACGGTGAACACCGTTTACGAGATTATGGTGCGAGGAGCCACGAGGAGCACAATAGACAGCCGTCTAATCATTCAAGGCGAGAGTTCTATGCCAACGAAGGTATTGGTCACCCGTGATTGCGACAAGATACCGCCCTTGATGCGCCGCAGCAGCAAGGATCTCAGCGCGGGCGTGATCGCCGGTATGATCTGCGCCTGCTTCGCTGTGATGCTGGCGATTACATCCTTCGTGCTGTGGAAGTAAGTCACGGTTTAACGCACGGCGCGTTATCGCGCATACGGAGGAAACTTTAGCTAGCTGCATCCGACCGCACCGAGCGATATATTTCCGCATCACGCGCCGACGAGCGCAGCCGCGCGCGAAAAGAAAGAAATGAAAATCAAACCTCTTTGAACGTGTTACATAACGATTGTCCGTCTCTCTTGTAGCGTCATTTAGAATCTCCGATCGGTATCTTTTATCCGGGCAATCTGTGTACGCGTTAAACAAATCCCTCCCCCCTCTTTTCCTTACATAATTGCTAACGCCTACGTCGGGATGGATGCCGACGATTATATTAATAAATTAAGAATGCCTTTATCGACACGATTGAAAAGTTGGAATAAAAATCACGGAGTAGTGACAACGGGAGATCTACTTTCTTTCGCTGCAACAAGTTACGCTTTACAGTCACGGCCGATCTTGCGAAGTATTATTTCGCATCGTCGACGTTTCACTTCCGCTCCGCGCAGACTGGTCTAACGCTACAAATGATCTGTTATTTTTTTTTTTTATTTGAAAATTGGCGACTAGACAATATCGGTTCGTGCACAAACGCATGCCTGGAGCGCATTTGGAGTGCAGGCAATTAGAAAGTTTCCTAAGCGATGCAATCACGTACACCTTCGCACACACCCGCAACTATTTTTCCCATTCAGACTTTCCCACTTGATTTCCCACTGCGGTCCACATCGTCCCGGCGACCTCCTCTCGTTTACGATCTCCGGATTATCTCGAAGGAGGTTTCTGCAGCATTTAATTCGTCAAATTTCCGCGCTACGTTTCATTTTATAATGTCACGGAAGTAGAATGATAAATTGCACATCATAAAGAATACAAGAAAATAAAATGAAATAAAATAAAACGATCTTATATAATAGTCTTTTAAAATCTCATTCCTATTAAATTTTTTGTCAAATCATGATGCAGCATAAATTACTCGGTATATAAATTATTCTTATAAATCTGACATTATTTTTACATCACTTTTCTCTTCTTCTCCTTTTTCGAACGGTTTCTTTTTTATATGTATTCCGTTGGTACAGACGAATTTTTATCAAACGCAATTTATCCGTGTATGAAAAGATTTTAATATATCCCGATGCTCTTACGTCTCTCTCTCTCTTGTGTTATCGTGAGATAACGACCGGTGACAAGGCCTAAGTATGCTCTTACAGTCACCGGAGCCATTCATGGCACGGCGCGGAGCGGAGCGAAACGAAGCCGAGCAACGCAGCGTGACGCTACGCCGTACGCACCGAGTTAGACTTTTGCGCACTACGAACGAGAGAACGCGTGTGTTGTGCGTGGCCGCGTGGTCCGTTTTTCTTCTCGTTTCTTCTCGCGCCAGTGTTTCGAGTGACGTTCACGACGAGGCTGCGCGAGCGATGTGCAAAGGATCGGCCGTGGCTCATGACATTTCTGCTCATTTTCTGGATCACGGACGGGATCTGGCTTAATCATCATTTATTTCGTAAGCGCGTGCGTTGATTTGCGGGCGGCCTCGCCTGTGATGGATGCTGGCGTCAAGATTATGCCGCTGAAATGAAGAAGTTCTTTTGTAACTTGTAAGTTTCGGTGGAATCTGTAAATGTGCCGTGTGACACGAAAGGCACGTGTTATCGGCATTGATTTTGGTGTATCAATATTTGATCGTTGCTATCTGCCCAACCCATATGTGTTTCTCATCGACGTTACTAGCTCTGCAGCTCCGATACTTGAATAATTCCAAATGTAGAATGTAGCTTATTGTATGTTTTAGACGATGTGTTTCAAAATTGTTTTTTAAAAATAACGTACATAAAAGAGAGATAAACGAGAAATTTTCCAGAAATGTGCTCGGAGAAAGGAGAAATGTATCCAAGTGTCCTTTTCTTTTCTCATTTAGACCGATCTTTAGGAAATGCTTCCACACTGCCTATTACTACCTGGATTATCCGCCACGGAACGTCCCCACTCTTCAAGAATGGGAGAACAGCGAACAGGACGGCGAGAGGACCGCCGTGGCCGTTCAGCAATTCGTTCAGCACGTTGCGAGCCTTCATGCCGACGGTGACATCGGTTTCAGTAAAGAATACGAGCTGATACAGTCCGAGACTGGCGATTATACCGTGGAGAATTCCCAGTTTGCTGAGAATAAGGCCAAGAACAGATACTTGAATATACTGGCGTGTAAGTAGTCACCGACGTAGTATCGCCCGCTCATGCGCTGTCGTAATATTTACAAACGAAAGGAAATCTCTTAATGTAGAACCGGTAACGCTACTGTTCTCTCTCTTCCTCTTTTCCGCGCGAGAGCGTTTCATTTGAAGGATGGCTGCCACTTGCCTTTTTATTGAGATAAATACATATTTGCTCCGTTTGATTTCAGTTCCGTCTGACCCCTTAGTCGTTGACCCTCTACGTCGATACCATCTGAGATTATGACATATCATTATCAAGAAATTAATTCGAGATTCGAGATAGACGTAGTAGTTGAATAATGATAAATTTATCCGGGAGAAAGTAAAATTTTCAACAATTCGAAAATACCGATTCATGTTTATGAAATTTATGCGTTTGAAATACCTGTTCATTATCCGTAAAACAAAAACAAAACAATCTGTATAATCTCCGTATTGAAATGAGACGATATGAAAAATACATCTTGGTTCCTTGAATAGTAGGCTGATTTTTGCATGGACTGATAATCATGTAGCGCGTTTAAAATCCGTATTTTTAAACCGACGAGAAAAATTATGGAGATTACGGTTGAAATAAGAATACATTGTCTTACTTTTTTTTGTGCAAAGTAATTCAATTTCACTCTTTATTATCATTAGACGACCACACTCGTGTGCAATTGCTCTCCTGCGGTGGTGGGCCGCCTAAAAAGGGCCAAGATTACGTTAACGCAAATTACATCGATGGGTGGCAAAAGGCACGAGCTTACATCGGTACCCAGGGTCCACTTCCGCCTACGTTCGACGGTTTTTGGCGGATGGTTTGGGAGCAGCGCGTATCAATAGTCGTAATGATTACCAACCTGGTCGAGCGCGGTCGTGTAAGTATGAAGTTGACATCAATATTTTTGTATAATTAATCAAAAGTTACATGATGAAACGAGAAACAGAATTATGAAGCTGATACCGATACTTCTTTTACAATGTTAACCAAAAGTTACATAAATAATGAGAGACAAAACTGCGAATAGAAACAAAGATAAATTATTTATACGCGCAAATGCTTGACTTGTTGCAATTAGTGAAGAAATTTAAAGGGTTAAATTATTACTTATGGATTATTATTGTCACTTGTAGAGGAAATGTGATATGTATTGGCCCAAAGAAGGGACCGAAACGTACGGTTACATTCAAGTGACTTTAGTGAGGGAGGACATTATGGCCACGTACACCATCCGCACTCTTCAAATTCGACATTTAAAGGTATATATTTAGAAATAAAATGCGCTTGAGACATTCTTCCGAGAGGAATGGCTGTGAAAAAGCATCGCGATAAAATCGAGAGTCAGTAATCGAATTATCCTTCCAACGAGAAACTTTCTTGGATCTTTAAGCAGATCAAGAAGAAGAAAAATGGGACCAATATGGGTGAGCGCACTATATGGCAATATCACTACACCAGTTGGCCTGATCACGGCGTGCCCGATCATCCATTACCCGTTCTGAGTTTTATCCGCAAATCATCCAACGCTAATCCGCCCGAGGCTGGACCCATCGTAGTGCATTGCAGGTGAGAATCGCGTTTTAACAATTTTCAATTAACAGAAGCTCTTAATTCGATATTGCACGCATTTTTAATTATTTACTTTTAACGATCGCTCTCTCTTTCTTTCTCTATTCGATAATCGGAATTATTTTGTTGCTTTAGCGCCGGCGTTGGGCGTACCGGAACGTACATCGTGATTGATGCCATGCTGAAGCAAGCTAAAGCCAAGAACGAGATTAATGTGTTCGGTTTCCTCAAACACATCCGCACTCAGAGAAACTTTCTGGTCCAGACGGAAGAACAGTACATCTTTATCCACGACGCTCTACAAGAGGCGATCGAGAGCGGCGAGACCAATATTGACGCCAATAACTTAATAAAGCACATTCAAGACATGCTATGCCCATCGAGCAACAAAACTGACGCATGGAACAACATTGAAGCCCAATATAAGGTACTGATTTACTCTTGGACTTGTGTCAATATTCGAAACTGAAATTATCTAACTCAATTATTCGTCGTTTTTCTAGTTAGTGACGTCGTGGAAACCGAAGGATTTCAATCTCGTATCCGCCACCAAAGCGTGCAACGTCAACAAGAATCGTAATATGGACATTATCCCTATCGAGAATGCGCGCGTTCACCTAACGCCGAAGCCAGGTGTCGACGGAAGTGACTACATAAACGCGACATGGGTTTCAGGTAGATATATATATATGTCAGTCGTATCTTTCCTCGTAGGCGCGGTCTAAATTACTTACTAAGAACAATGACGAAACATGTGGTATTTCCAGGCTTTCAACGCAACCGCGAGTTTATCATAACACAGCATCCGATGGAGAGCACCATAATGGAATTCTGGCAAATGATGTGGGACCACAATGCGCAGACTATCGTCATGTTGACTCAATGCGACGAAGTATGTCTCGAAGATGAGATAATCGTGGAGGAGAAACGAGACCTTCTAATAAAGAATGCTGTTCAACAGGAATACCCGGAGTTTTGGCCTATCGAGGGAAAGGATCTCGAATCCGAGACATTCCGAGTGCGACTCTGCGGAACGAAGGAAACTGTGAACGGGACGATCTTGCTGGAAGTCGCGGTCCGGTCGTTGCAAGATGATTACGAGCTCAGTGCCAGAATCGTTCAAGCGCCGTCGAATCAGAATGGTCTGTGGCCGCACAACAACAACCCGAAAACCTTCGTCAGCATCATTCAGGACTTTCATCGGGATTATCAGAACGGTCCTATTGTCGTAATGGATAGGTGCGCAGAAAATTTTGTTCTTGCTAACTCGCGTTAATTAATCATTTAAGCGAGTATTATCTTACATCGTTCTCACTTAATTTAGGTACGGTGGAGTCGAGGCTGCACTCTTCGTTCTGCTCACTACGTTAAACAAACAATTGGAATTTGAACAAAGCGCCGACATTTACATGTTCGCGAAGCTACTTTACATGAAGCGACCTGGCGTTTTCCGTTCAAAGGTGAGTCTTCCGTTGGAATCTCTCTTCGTGTGATTTTAGTCGCTTTCGCAAAAGAAGGGAAAAGTTTATTTCCGCAAATTATTAATCATTCGCAGGAGGATTACATTCTGCTGTACCAGTGTCTGGAGTCCATGCTGTCGACGAAAAGCCGCGCGGAGCCCGACCTGTACGCCATGGCGAACGGACACGTCGCTACGCTGAGCGATCCGAACGAGATCAGGTCGGCCTCGTCGATTCAACACATGCCGATAGATTATCCATCCAAGTCATCCGTCATTTGCGAATACGCAACCGTAGAAGTCAGTTCCGAATACCTATCCGACTATACCATTCCCGTACGCGTGGACCACCCGATCGAGTCATCCAGCAGCCGTGGGAGCGAACCCTGCCTCTCCTCCCACGGCGGCAGCAACGATCATGTAGTACCATCGGAGAAAAGCTTGGTGGTGTCACAGAGAAACATTAGCTATCATAATCACCCACCATCCGGCGTCTCCGTAATGGTCGATGCTAACGGTTATATCACAAATGGCAGCATGCGCGTACCCTCCGACAGTCTGGAGCCCAGCTGTAAGATGATGCCGCAATGATGCCGGCCTATCTTCGGTTGCAGCGCACCCTCGCGAAGGTCGGCCCCGCTGTAATCGAGACTCCTGAACGCCGGAAGTTTAATCACGACTTGGTAAGTGCGACGCCGAGTCCTCGTAGGGACGATATTGTAAGAGAAAAAAATCTGCTTTTCCTGCGCGCAGACTGATCCTCGCATCGCGAAGGAGGTGATAATTCGCATCCAAGGGAGAGCTGGAGGATTTCTTCGAGCGGATTTCTCAGTGTACATAGAGCTAACGTGAATGTTGAAAGAAAAGAGAACTGAAAAAAAAAGAAAAGGAATTTCGATGAGGAAACCCGGTTTCCGGTGCGTGAGCGGACAGTGCCAAACAAAGACAAATTGCCGCCGATGCACGCCGGATGGGCGATGCTTATCTTGTCCGTCGCGTAAGTTTACGTTGTTCAATCTTATTTCGTGTACATATTATACATTGCGTATGATTATTGATATATATATACACACACACGTGCGCGCGCGCCCGCGCACACATATGCATAATACGTAGGTGCGCACACACATACACGCTGCATAAGAATATTATATATGTATACATATGTATATGTGTGTAGAAAGGTCTTGTGTGCTGTGTGCGAGTGTGTGCGTGTGTGCAAGCGTGCGTGCCCGTTTATATATACATATATGTGTATATATATATATATATCTACATATATATATATAAACCGTGTGGTGTATGTGTGTAATAATGTATATATATATATATATGCACGTCGAAAATCCGACAGCTCCGAGTTGCCAAAGAATCATTACGATAGCCTAATTGTTAGAACGAATATTTCCGTGGATAGGTGTGTACATATATAATATATCATATACGTATACACGTGTATCCAGAGTTATTCTACGTGTTTTTAGTTTATTATATACATATGCATCGTCGGGCGAAATGCTTCGCATATACACGAATATCACGATTGTCACGCGTGATAACGAAATTCATTTGCAAGCGTCTGCCCTCTCTCGTTTCTCATCCACTTCGATTTGTGGCCCAATGAGTGTTGGCCGCGACAATGCCTGTTACTGCCATTTAGCGACGATATTGATACCGGCGACCCGTCGTGCCGCCATTGATCGTTAAAATTAAATTCGGACGAGTGATTTCGCGCGTAGGCCGCTCGATACGCGACTCAAATGAAAACTACGTGTGTAGTCAACGATATTAGACTGAGAATACGTGCTAGATGTAATATCGTTTGCTGCACACGTAGTGTTTTGATCG
Source organism: Crematogaster levior (assembly GCA_901521435.1). Classification (NCBI taxonomy): domain Eukaryota; kingdom Metazoa; phylum Arthropoda; class Insecta; order Hymenoptera; family Formicidae; genus Crematogaster; species Crematogaster levior. Next base: position 15,997 of record CABEGB010001445.1, on the reverse strand, counting down.
TACTTCGCATTTTGGGACATCCATAAACGAATCGAACGCACAATTTCTTCGCAGAAGACTCCACGGCTTTTGATAACGTCCAACGCGCAACGTAACTTGTGAGGTTTCTCTATGGAAAATAGAGGGAATTTCTTTCTAGGTGATGTTTCGCATAAATTACGCGAGAGGCCAAAATTCTCTGGCGGAATTATTCATTAAGAGACATACCAGAAAAACGCATCGACTCACGCTTATGGCTTATACTTGCTCTTTAATTAACATAAAGTAACTCTTTTATTTTGTGATGACAATCGCAATATTTTAATTCGCCGATTGTACCGAGAATTATGAAACAAAGCGACATTCTCGACTTGTTAAATACAAACTGCGTGTGTATATTTGCAAGACAGTATTTGATTTCTTTAGGTAATCGTTAAATTCACGACGAAGTGGGACACGAGGCTTACGACGGAGAAAAATCGACAAATTAGTATGCAAAAGTATGTAAGTCGCTTTCGTGGCATGTAAAGATACTCATCGCGCAACCGTACTGATTTACAAATGTGTCTTATCGATTATTCATCACCGTGCGTCAAAAAGCGCAGTCAGAAACTTTGCGAAGTGTACGTTCCGTCGCTTGGCCTAACTCGTACAGTACAAATTAGACTCTACTTTTCTCAAAGACTACTCACTTACGTTTAAGTTAACGATGAGCAATTACAGAAGACTCAAAACCGGTTTGTTCCAACTTGCCTATATTTTATGCATACTGATGCTTGTCGCAATTATTAGAATGGCATTGTTGCTTAAGAAAACTCTAATAACCGTGATGAGCAGCAGTCAATATTATCGAATGATGTTCTTCCGCGGTAATCAATAATGTTATCAGCCGACTCGAACGGAGAAAAAAGAAAAATAAAATCGAAAAAAGAAAGAAAGTTAATATTCGCCAGGTTTACCTCGTCATACGCGTATAATCGCGAAAACCGAACATAATCGTCGGACCTACCCTTCGAAAGTAGAATCGTTGGACGAAAGGGAGAGAGCAGAGGCAACGAGTACATGTACCGAAGTCGGAAAGTACGCGTGAAAAGAAAGGGAGAAAGACTCTATTTGGTCAGCCCGCTGTGATTAACTATGCGAGTGCTGTGCGTGCTCGTTTAAAAAGAAAATCGTGATGCATCATGATTAGGAACGCCCGTACGGGTACAAGACTGATTGTTATTCGGGAAAAACGGAATAAAAATCCATTTCGCGTTTGCTTCGCGAGGAGATAGAAAAGAGAGCGGAAGGGACGGCGTCCCGCATTGCTGTTCCTTTTGCATGAGAGTTACTTTTTCAAGAAACTCGAGATTGCGTCCGAGTTGTGTGAAGCTTGCAAGCGCATTTCCGGAACAGACCGAGCACACAGACCGATCTTCGAGATAGGGGTTGTCCGCTGGAAACCCGATAAGGTATCGACTTGTCCCGGGACTCGGTCGTGACTAATCGAATGTACAACCCATACAGTACGCGTGCATTAATTCGGTTCGAGTCATAGTGGACTACTATGACCCAAATTAATATACCGTACTATACTATATCCGATTATCCGTGACCAGGTCTCGATCGATCACCAATTCGTACGAACGAAACATCTATCGACTTGTCGTCTAATTAGAGATTACTATATATGTAAAGAACGTGTCTTTTAATTAATGCCGTAATAACTTAAGTCACCGAAAGAAGTGAGAAGCGATATTATTGTACACATACACACGTATACACAACATACACACCCACACACGTATACGAGAAACTACCCCGAAGTGGTACATGCACACCTGAGTGACGGACAGCTCACACGAACACGAATTCGTCGCGCTAATATTCAAGAAGAAAAAAAAATATATATATATAAATATTTATGATATGAATGGCGATCGGAGAGTAATGAATTGTGTGGGCGTGGCGGACGAGGAATCGCTCCGTCTTTAAATCGGAGACAATGCCATAGAAACAGAGAGGAGAGAGGAGAGAGAGAATGTTCGCGGGCGACTTGTACAGAGAGCGATACCTCGTCGCGCACGTGCACAGACGCGATCTATACTGTATTTTACGATATTATACGATTATATGTGTACGTACCTACATGGATAAACGCAAAATAGACGTGTAATGAGGTATGAGTGGCCGTGAGATAAAGGGAGCGTGCGCGGCCGCCCGCGTATAATTCGATGATAAAATAGGTGGTGTGTATAGATAATGTAGCCTCTAGTCAACATAATATTTGTAAGCTGACGCACACACAAAAACACACACACATACACACAAAAACATACACACACATCACACATTGTCTCTCGTTCGTTTTCACACCGTTAGTTCGCATCTAGTTTCCCTGGCTTTTGATTTCATTTCTATCTCTTTCCTCCCTTCGTCGTCCGCTACGCCACGATCGAGACGAGAAAGATGACGATTGAATTGCATTTTACTGTCGTTCGTCTGCCGAATAACTATAAAAACGACTATTTGCCGACGAGAGACGGCAATCACTTTAATTATCATTTTTCTCCTTGTTAATCCCATTTAACAAGCTCCTCTGTGAAAAAGAGAGAGAGAGAGAGAATGGTTCGCCGATTTTAATCGCGGATAATTTCGAATGTCGCACGACAAGGTGGACGTAAAGGAGTGGTCGAGTTCCAGCACGTTCACCGGATTCCTTTTTACACCCTCGTTATAACAAAGACTGCGATTATAACTGTATTCGCGCGGACCATACGTGGAAGAAAAGCGAACGGTCTCGTTCCGAGTTGGTTTTATGTGATATATATACGTACGTATGTGCATATGTGTATTTTATTAAGTGAAAAACACGGAAGCGAATCGGGGAGGGCGGTTCGAGATTGCGCGGATCTCGTTGGCGCAGTCGTTCGGGGAGTCTGCTACTTATATATATATATATAATACATATATCCATATATATATATATAATATATATATATATATGTATGTGTATTTATGTATATATGTATGTATGTATGTATAAGTGGATATATAGAAATGAATGTGTTTTAACAGAGGATGTATATGTTGAATGCCTATCGAAACTTCAATAGACAACCGTGAAAAATCACACTCAAGCACGTTCGATTGTTTCGTACATAAGTTGCCACGGTTTATATGACTTTATAATTATATCATTTGTAATGAATCGTCGCGTAGGAAGCACACGACGGAGGAGGGAGCGGACTCTCTCCCCTCCAATCCAAACGTATGCACTACGGCCTATGTGGTAACTGTAAAAAAAAAGAGGAAACTGTTTATATTCATGATGTTTAACGTGCATTAACAATTTATCATCGATACACCGCTGGTACACCGAGATCGGCTAAATGTACGAAAAATTGCGGTAGAAAGTTTTCAAAGAGGATCCCGAGAGACAACGGGTATAATGAATCCGCGCCATGCCCAATTAATATCCGACGAGTACGACGAGAAAGATTTACGCGAAATTAATACGTAAAACGACAGTCAAGACTGCCAAACAAATACCTATGAGAACATTCCTTCCTTTCTCTTAATCCCTTTTCCTTAACTCTTTCGCTATGGCACCTAAGCAGAGGAACATTTCAACGGTGTATTCCGATAATACCTTTGTTTCGACGTAATCGAGCATTTAGAGCAGAAATTGAGATTCAAATGATGAAAGAATTTCTTGCTACACTGGAAATGTAGAAGTTGTCAAATTAGCGATTTAGCAATCAAATACAGCGTTCAAGCGGTCGCGAGAGAAATCGAGCAATTATTAATCCATGTATTTCTGTCTGTATAAATAAGCGGGGAGAACTGTAAGTATTATTGTATTCCGAAAGTGCGCGAGGATAATGCAGATATCAATTATAATAACTAATCCGCAATGTATTTTCGTTTGTATATAAAAGATGACTATATTATTATCTCTTAAAAAGAAAAGTGTACGAAAAGATAATGCACTTATTATTTCAATAGGCTGCCGGTGGTGCATTAAACTGTCAAGCCGGCAATTACATCAGTAGCGAAAGAGTTAATATCTCCGAGCATAGCGACCGCACTGCCTTCGATAGAATTTTTAACAAATCGATTCTCTGATCGTCGCTCGGGAATAAGAGATCATTCGCGCCGAGAGGGGACGAGTCGCGTGACGTGTTAAAACGCGAAGCACGAATACGAAAATCAAAAAGCTCTGTGTTTCTTTGTTCCTGCGACGTCACGCGAGTCATCCTTATCGCTACGCACTATTAATTATAAATTATTGAGCGGCAACGACACGCGTCAATGAGTCGCGAAGAACACGAATGCTGGTCTAATGCGGTTTCCATCAAGCTCTACTATTCGACATACAGTACGTATCTCAACGAAAACGTGAAGAAAAGAAGAAACAAAAGACAGAGAGAAATTTTAGAGAGGTTTAAACGGATATAATGATTGCGATATCAGTCATTATGTGCGATAGTATTACTCGTTTTTTTAACTGTACGCTTCATTCGAGAAGAATTGTCCGTGCTTAAGAACATATACGTCTAATAAATAGTTTGCGAGAAATTTGCAACTGGTTAAATCAGCCAAGTTTCACTTACCAGCGCATCATAAGCTTTCGTAAACCGAACCGAATATGCCGCTTCCTAAGACGCAGATGATCTGATAATCACAATTAAGTTATTGCAAACGTGATAACTTAATTTATTGCGATAAATATTTTTTAATATTCTATTGTCGTCATGTCGATATTAATATTTCTCCATCTCTTCTTTTCTATTAGATTTTATATTGAAGTGAATTACTATTGACGATATGTCAATTTAAAATAGTAAATGTCAATTTACTTAAAATAAAAAAATCACGTTTCATTAATTACACGAAAATCGATCGACTACAACGATTGGTGAATAACACATGGAAATATTTTTTATAAAAATTATTTTCACTTTGCATAGAAAATATTTTCCTAATTTATAAATAATTAAATAATATGAAATAATATAAAATTGTTTCACGTAACGATGGAATACGCGAAACATACTGTTGTGATTGCAGAAACGAAAAAATGCGTCTTTTTTATTTTGCATAAAGAACTTTTTCAGCGATATTTACTATAGTTGATTGATTTAATTTTGCAAACAATTTTGGTTACTTGCACACGGTTCTTGTTGGTATAATCGACTTTTAGACAAACAAATATTCTATATAGTAACAAAATATTAACGAAGATCAACGCCGGTTACCTACAATTTAATGGATTGAACTGGAATTAAATATATCGATGCAAGATTTGCAAGTAAGTATTGTTTAAATGTACGAATAATTGCATTGATTAAATATATGAATGTGATACGAAGGATTCCGGGAGTAGACGAAGGTGCAGCCATTCCCTTCATTTATTTTTCTACAAAAATAAGTCTTTATTTGTAAACGAAGTCTTTGACAGAGTATAGTCACTCCAAAAGACGAACATCCAGAGATCCGTAGGGCGATGCTGGCAATCGCGAGAATCTCAATGGCGACAAATCGTAACTTACTTTGACTTAATAACACTCATGCTTTGGCAATACTTCGCTTATTTAAATCTTTCGCTTTTTTTTGGCTTCTTTTAAATTCCATTTTGGTTTCGATATTTGATTAAAACACTTAGACGGTGATAGTGAAATCCTTGGGCGATTTGGAGAGCGAACTGTTCGAGTGGAGGCCGCTCGGTCGTTTCCTATGCAACTTCAGCTTCATGTCGATGTCGCACTCGGCCTCACTGGTCTCGTGGACGTCGGTGAAGCCGCTCGGTGGCTTCAATTCCAACGTAGACAGCTCGCTGCCCCAATCGTCGTCCCTCCTCATCATTCTGAACGTGCCCGCCGGCTCCTCCAGGAGGCAGAGCGACTCGACGGACTTTCTGGTGCTCGGCGGCTCCTTCTCCAGCCTGTCGTAGGAACCAGGACGCGCCGGACGACTCGGCGACGCTCCTCGCGAGCACGAATGCACTCCGGACTCCGATAGCTTCAGCACCGGTCGCAGCATACCGGGGATGCGACCGTCGATCGCGACGTCGATCACACCGCGACTCCTGCGGAAGTACAGGTTGTTGTTGAAATGCGTTGAAAGGAAGCTTTCTGGAGAAACTAAAACTTGCTCGAACAAACCGTATCAAATTGTAACAAAAGTAAATATAATATCGAAAAGCTTTACATGTAAGTAATTTGAAAATAAATGTAACTTAAAAAAGATATGTCTAGTCTCGCTTATTCATTTCCTTTTGCAATGTGCTAATAATAACGACTTCGGTGTGTGTGTAATGTAACGCAGATCTCTTACCGTTGCTTTTCGAGCCTCGGGAAAGTCTTTCTCTCAGAAATTGGTGACGGCTCGGTTGATGTACTTGATTCGTGCGTGTGGTACAGCACATCTGGAAATACGCACGCGAGACGGTGACGCGGGAAGTGGATTAGTGGTTGCGCGCTCAATTTACATGATAGGCTGCGTATACGCGGCCCGGACACAGAAAACCGAATACTAACTTACTATGATGAACCGGTCGCTGCACCAAGGCGAGCCGCTGTTCCCGCTGGTTCACGGAGTTCGGCCCCGGCGAGCGGGCCATTATCGACGTCGGGCCGGAGTCGTCCAGGTGATTCGATGACTCGGTACGACTGCTGGTGCCGACCTCCGTGTCGCTGTCCGAGCCCAGCGTGTCGTACTCCTCCGACTCGGATTTGAACGATTTCGATTTGCGCCGCGCTCGACCACGTACTTTCGTGTACTGGTCCACGTCGCACTGCAATCGATTCGCTGTATGGGATTTTTTGCGGGAGACATACGAGAAATATTCGACATCCGACTCTCTTTGCGAATGTTATTTTTTAAATATTTTTTCTTAAAATATGATGTGAGAGAGAGAGAGAGTAAACATTACTCATATTTGATTGCAAAACATATTAACAAGGAAGATAAATTAATCTATAACATTATTGCTGTAATTCGAAAAAGTAGTTTTGCGACTTGTAGAACTACTTTGTATCTTTCATCAATTTATTATTGAACATGGTTAATATTTTTTAACAAACTATTTTTGCTTCATACTGCTTTTCGTAATTAAAAACTCGAACGCACGTAGTTATTAAACGCTGACGATTCTAATTTAACAATTCTCCACACAGTGCAAAATAATTTATGATTCTTTCAAATATCGATGCAAAAAAAGTAATTACTCCCATTGCACCGTAATGAGATGACTTCGTTAATGAGATTACTTGCAGTTGCAGTGAACTTTATCCGAGGTAGACATCTAGGCGTCATAAGTTCAGAAATCTTTTATCAGCTCGGACATCACAATTTACGGGGGAGCGGTGTCAAAAGGATCATAAGATGGATCGTAAGTGGCGCGTCGTAAACCGTTGTGAGAAATAAACGTACTTGAGCACCTTGCAGCATCGTCTCGCTGCGTTCGTAGAAGAACGCCTGTCTCATAGGATTCGCCGAAAGATTTTCCTGCTCGGGCAGATTGAAGGTGGCATACGGATAAATGTCTTCCGAATACTCGGGTATTCGTTCCAGGGCGCTCACCTCGCGGCAAGGCGATTGCTGTCCCGGTTTCCTCACGGTGGCGTAGTACTGTTCCCTCTGCTCCATGTTGTGTTTGTTATCCAGGGCCACCTGCGTTTGCGAGCTCGGATCGTTCGCGCCGCCGGATCCGTCCGGATCTAGAAACGACACGCTCGAGTTGACAGACACTCGATGATCACCAATTATCGTGACGTAGACTATGTGTGAACATGTGAAAAAAAACTTGTACTGTACAAAAAAAAATATGCGATGTTCATCGAATAAATTCATTGATGCGAAATGCAGTCTAAAGTAAGTGTGAGAAAGCATGAAAGTTAAAAAAATATAAAATTCCATCGTCGTGATCAGACTTCAGGATGTTGAGCACATCCGTCGCGCGGTTATAAAATAAAGGCGTTTGCACAGAGTTTTGAAGATAATATCAAGAAACTGTGATAACTCGAATAAATTACGAGCGAGCGTACTTATTTGAGTTGCAGTATTTCTGGGATGAATCTATGCACAGAGAGATATTCTCCGGCATGTCTCGACTATGTAATTCGTTTATGAAGGTTTTAATTAAACCAAACGCTTGCGGCGGATTTCGCGGACCGCTGTTGTTGACATTGTGCCTGATATCGAGAGTAGTTGAAAAAATAAAACATCCGGACTGTCCCACCCCTTCCCTCCCTGTTCCAATTCGCGGCGAAACCGTTACAACGTGTACCAAGTGGAATGCGCGAAAATAAACGGCATCAGACAATTTTTTTTTTTTTGGAACGTTGGAAATTGTATCCCACAAAGCCGGAGTCTGCGTTCGCTCGGAGCGGAACGTAAATTAATAGAGCGGGCTTTGCTCGTACTCACGTGTCTTGAGACAAAAGCACACCCCAGCGATCGCCAGCATGACAGCGAGAACGGAAATGACGCTGGGCGCCAAAACGTGCGCGTCGAGATAGAGCGGAGTGGTTTCGCTTTCCTGGGGATGATCTTCGTGCAAACGGTTGTTTCCGTTCGGCGACAGGGTGCTGAACTGGTACTCGGCCTCGGTGGAACCGGCATTGTTGTAAGCCGTCACGCGGATCTCGTAGTTAGTGCCGCTCTCCAGATCTGGGATAGGGAACTTCGACTGCGGCGGCACGTTATTGGACACTGCAACACGTACCGATTCAAATCTGATTAATTATCGGCACGCGATAATTGATAACATCGATGGGTGTTTAAAGCAATCACGACGAATTTTTGAAATATTTTCTAGATGTCGATATTTCCAAATTAATCTGTAACAATCAACGTATCACGCGAACGATACACTGCGATCGATACATATTAAACACGTGCGCGTAACAGGAAATAAATACAAATACAGCACTCCTCACGAAACATCCTGGATATCGATTTTCGAATAAATTCAGCGCGATCAGCTTCTGAGAATAATCCCACTTCTTCTCTTCGTGACTTCAACTTTCCCTAAGAGTTGTAGATTCTTACCGAGTAGCCAATCCCCGGGCAGCCTTCTATACTCCACGACGAAGTAGGTCAACGGGCAGCCGCCATCCTGCCAGGCCGCCAATTCTAGGATAACGAACGTCTGGTTCGGCTTGACGAAGTGATGCTTCAGCGGCGAGATCGGCTTCGAGCCGTTGGTCTTCGCCATCTGTATGTCGCTCGCACTGCCGCTCCCGATCCTGTTGAACGCCGCCAGCGTGAACTGATACCGCGTGCCGCATTGCAAGCCCTCGAGGAGATGCGTGCTCTCACGTCGGTCCAGCATGACCTCCTCCCATTCGGCGAATTCCCGGCGATAAGCCAGGAGAAATCCCTTAATAGGCGCGCCGCCGTTGTCGCCCTGCTTCCATTGTAGCTGAATCGCGTCGGTCGTCGTGCCGGTCGCCAACAGAGTCGGCGACGTCGGCGGCACTATGCATAAAGTTTACCAATTAGAACTTGGCTCGTGCGCCGCTCGAGAGACGGCGAAACACCAGTCGACATTCGCTCTGCGAGCGAGATGCAGCTGTCGCTCTCGCTCTCTTGCGCATGAATAAGAATTCGTAGGAGTTATCCTCGAGCAAGACTCGCTCTCGCGCGCGCGAGATTGTGCAGAAACGCAGCTTTGAGCCTTAGAGAAAGTACCTTCAATGGAGATCACGTAATACATTTAATCGAAATTATAATTCTGAAATTTGTTAAGTTACACCAGCTGTCGAAAGCTCAGGTTACGTTGGAAAGTTCGCGATATAATGTCTTCTATTAGAAAGATTGTAGCACAACTTTAAAATCGAATTATCCCTGGCGATCTACTGTGTTATCTACTTCCGCGGCGGATTAAAACAATGCAGGCGCTTATCGCGAGAGCGTGACTTAATGACTTAATGATTTCGCTTGCGCGACCTACCCTGTACATGGAGCGTGTAAGTAATTTCGTCCGTGCCGAGCGAATTCTTTGCGTGACACGAATAATTGTCCTCGTGACTTCTCTGCACGTTTCTCAGAGTTAAGGTATTGTCCGGGCCCACGTCGGACCTGGAAAACTCGCCCTGTGAAACGTACGTTTTGCGCTACGCGTTTTCGTTTGCACTTACTTTTGTTGTAGTTTCATGTCGGCACGTCGCCACTCGACGGTCGGTCGAGGATCTCCGACAACCAGGCAAGCCATATTAACGTCCACTCGCCACGGTACCACGATAGGTATGCCGTACGATATTATAGCAGCTGGAACTAATTAAAGGGCCCCCGTTACGAGTTTCCATTCGTGCCATTTACGCTCTGTAATATCTCCCGCAAATGTGGGTATTATCGAAAAGTCGCAAGTACCGCGCTTACGCTCGTTATCGATCGGAGCGTGCTCTACGTCAAAGAACATTTTCCTTTATGGACCATCGTTCTGTGAAGCTGTATTCCTCCTCTGTGTATATTCGATGCGCGTTTCAGCAGTTGTACAATTTTCTCGAAACTCGACGAAAATGAAAAGTTATATCGAGGCGCGCTCGCCAAGCGAATACGGTACAATTTTACGGCGAATTTATGGAAGGAGCTTTTCAATAATTCCGAATTCCTCGAAGAGCATCTTACCGGTGGTGCTGGCTTGAAGCTTGATGACCGGCGTGCTGGAGCCCTGGCCGATCTTAGTCGAGGCCGTAACCCACGCCTCGTAGGTTTCGTGCGGCTTCAAACCGGTCACCTCGTGATGTAGGTTTTGCGCCTGCAGGCTACTCTTGGTGATCTTCACTTCCTTGCCCTGCTCTAACACGCGGATGTAAACGGTGTACTGAGTGAGCAGCCCGTTTGGTCGTCGCGGCGGCAGCCAAGATATCACGACGGCGTTCTCGCCGCTGACCACCGCCTTCACGCGTTCCGGTGCGTCCGGAACTGTCGACAGAGTGCCATTCCTTGATGGTCAGTAATAATTTTGAGAAGGTTCGGAAAATAAACCGAGTTCACGGATAGAATACGTATCACATTTGCATTTAACCCTTAATAATCATCCGGTCAGGCGGACCCTAACGAATTTTCACACGTATATTATTATTATTGAATTTCACACAAATTTAAATAAACACGCTTTTCACTAATAAATCACTGCGTTCTTTTTACCCCAAAATCTTCGAATTCAATCTTCAGAATAAATATATTTTTTTAAGTACTCTGTATTAAACTATTTTTTTTCTCAAACTACTATATCAAGAGTAATACTCTAAATTTTTATGTAAAAATATGAAAAATTTAGAGTTATGAATTTTTAAGTAAATAAGGACATTTTTTCCATTTTTTTCAATAATTTTTTTAAATAATTAAAACATGGAAACTCATGTTTTAATTAAAACATGAAAACTCATGTTTTAATTATTAAGAAAACTAATTTAAATATGAGAACATATTTTCCAATGTTTAAATTATGTCTAAGAATTTTTTTGGTGTCAATGGGTTGCATAGTCTTGGCGCAGTTCAAAGTCGCTGGGGTCAATTAGATCCCATGTGATTATTATTGAATTTTTTGGAGGTGTATTAAGGGTTAATAAATTAATCTCACAAATTATGGATTCGTTTCTCTTCCACTCGCGTCTTGAGCTTCTCGAATAATTTAAGAAATATTTCTTTCTCAAATATTCCTTTTTCAAATAGACGCGTCGAAAATAAGCTGCAGATCGCGAACGGTATTAAAGAATCATTTAAAACGCCCATTACCGGTTTCCCCGGTGGTGCAGGACACGGGACTGCTCGCGACGCCGTTCCCGGTTCTGGTGTACGCTAGCACCTGTACCGTGTAGTTGGTGTACGGGCTGAGGGTGTGTAGGACCGTGCTGAGGGCATGACTGACTTTCGTCTCCCTGCTGGTCTGCGAGTTCGAGGCGGCTTCGTACAGCAGCTTGTACCCCAGCACGACCCCGTGAACTTTGTCGGAAGGCGGCGGTTTCCAGGTCACCTGGATGTTCTGACCATTCAGTGCGGCGCAAGCTACATTCTGCGGTGGCGCACTTGGAACTATGTCAAATCGGTACGGTAAATCGCTGTAGCGCATTGCTTTCCTTTGACGTGTCGAAAAATGCGGTTTCGAGCTGATTTTATTGCTACAGTCCACACCGAGGTTCGTATCACGAACTCGCAGTGACTCACGAAATTGACGAATTGACCACGTGTTTGGAAACTTATGAGAGAATTGTTTATTGAAAGCTTATTGTTCTAGAAGCATTGTTTGTGTTCTTCTGATAATGTGTAAAGCTGTTATTAATTAATATAGTAAATGACACGAAAGCCAGGATAATTATAAAAATTTGTTTTTATACGTCTACCTCTTTCATTTGTTAATTTTTTATGAAAGGTTTGAAACAATTGACCAACTTCGTGGGTAGCTGAATATTTAAAACGCAATCAAAAGATCAAGCTGCGAAAAAGGTATGAAATTGTAAGAGTATAAGAGAATCTCGATTGCAAAAATTGTGATTTAGACCAAAAACAGAATGCAATCTGGCAGAATTTAGAACGTCGTATGGTAAAACAAAAAAATCCAACTAGGTATTAATTATTGTGAATGTTGAATTTCGTAACAATTTGCAGTTTTTGGGTCGCGTAAAAGCTCGTCCCATAACCCAATATCGCACGCAAATGATTGCTGTTGTTCAATGTTATGCATTATATATTATATTGAACGTTTGTATGCAATGTGGTGTATATGACAAACTTTATATTATGATATTAATTTGTAATATGAAACTTGATCTCATCATTTGCAATTCTCAATTACATTTACCTCGTAATCAAAATGCAAAGAGACTGCCTCAAAGCGGCACGCCGTAATTGCTTTGTTTAACGTGCCAGATATTTTTATTAATGAAAAATCCCGCAAAAGAGCTCGATAAATGAGGGAGGGAAGCTTTTCACTCACCATCCTCGAGCGTGTGCGCCATCACGGGATCGGATCCTGGGCCGTCTCCTTTGCTATTGAACGCCTTTACCACTACGCTATATTGGGTATATTTTCGTAGACCGGTTAGTCTGTAATCATGCGAGCCATCTCCATTTCCTGTGATTCCTACTCGCGTCGTGTTCATCAATTGATCGTCTCTGAAATAAAGCCGCGAAACCACGGTTTGTTGAAGCGAAAAGATAACGCGAGAAGAGTACGAAGGCGATCGACAGTAAAATCTACGTCAACCACGCGAACACGAAGGGTGTGTCAACAAGCGAAGCCATTAAATTGGTTTGCAAACAATCGATTGTAAAAAATTTCATTTTTAAGAGAGAAAAAGGCAGAATTGTTCTTATAAGTTTTAAATTGTGTAGAGCGGCGGGGGGTGAGGGGGAGACAAGTGTCTCTCTAGCTGAACGACTTCCAGTGACGAAGTTAACAGCAAATAGATAGTATGCATGAAAATGTATAAACCATCTTTTCTTCTCTTCTACATCCTATTGTTCGCAAGTTAGTGCCGTCTCAGAACAGGGAAATCCTTGGTACGAAAGTCGCTGTCGCTAAAGTTTACCTGAAATCGTCCTTATCGTCTGCATTTATTACGTTCCGCCGTCCAATTCGAGTATAATGGAGGAAGTAACAATCTCGAAATTCAATGGAATATAACTACGGAGCTTGGACAAAAGATATTTTAAGAATTCATGGTATTTTCTGCGCGACCGGACCGTCGAAATATGATCCAATTCTCGTATGAAATGTCACATCATCGTGCTTAATTTAAGAAGTTTTGTTCGCAAGTAATTTTTATCGAGTTAACTTCACTCTTTTGAAAGGTAAATTTGATTCTATTCTAGGAAGAATCAAGAAAGAATAAAGGAAGTCTCACAGAATGAGATGTTTAAGCCAATTTTTCCATAAACAAATAAATTATGGTATAAATATACGCTTTTGTATTTTTTATCTTATCTTTTTCTCATCGTTTACAATTAAAAAAGAATATATCCAAAAACTGCCGTCTCACTATTTCGCGAAAATAACAGTGCACACCAAGAATATCACACACTGCGTTTTATTTCTGAAATATCTTTCTCCCGGGTCTTCAGTTTCCACCCTCGAATTTTCACGCTGAATCAATATTATCGAAGATATAATATGTGTCGCGATTTAAACGACTCGGTTTGTATAAATTTGCCGTTACGTGCTATCTTGGCGCAAACGGAGGGATCATCGCGATCATTGCTCGAGACTTCGGAGTCTCCAAGTGATGGACGCTAAATGCTGCAAACTGGCGTGGTTCGAGAGCGGTAAGCAGATAACGATACCCGAGATTGGTGTAACCGATGGTGTATCCGAGTAGTTCGCCGTTCCACAGGGATCGATCCGGCGGCTGCCACGTGATCTTGAGCTGCTGCGGGCCCAGGGGCTCCACGGAGACGTGCCTGGGCGGTCCACCGGGCGCTTCGCCGTCCGTTTGCACCTGTTTGGAAAAATTTCGAGACGCCCCCACGGCGTACGTGAAAAAAAAAAACAATCCGTTCTGACGTTAACGCAAACGTTAATGACTTCGTGATAATGTGAAAGTTTTTTCTTTCGATCATGCTTTGTGTGTGACTTTTTTTTCTAGTCTTTTGTCTTTCGACAATGTTTGATACTGACATGAAGGATGTCGCTTGGCGCTGATGTTCCAAGATGATTTTCCGCAAGCACTCGAAAGTGGTAGGTAGTCGCGGGTTTTAGGGGTGATACTCGAGCGACCGTGTTGTCTCCGGCTACCAGCTTCTGCGTGTTGTGCTCATGCCACACGTCTTTCCAGCAAAAGGCAACAACGCTTAGAAGGATGCAGTACGATCTCTTAAGCGTAATCGCGGGGGGCGAGTCTCGCGAGGCGAGATATACCTCCTTCGCGAAAATCCGAACGTTCCGGACGACGCGATTAACTTGTACATCGCTCTGGTCGATAAACCTATCTCGTTTCTCCGTGGCCGTGGTTCGTAGTTTAACAGTTGCCCGCAAAGACGGATCGTACGTGATGAGTGAACGAATCGATCAAGCGAATGACATTTTAATGGGGGATGAGAGCCGTACAAACTCCGTGCAAAGGTAGTTGGCAATAAATATCGGACATGCAGCCGGATATATATGCCAACAGTCAGTTGGAAATTAATTCGAAGCTATTACTCGCACGTACGGAGGCGTGAGATCTCGGAGATGCAGATTATCTCTAGTTTTAATCTGTAATTTAGGGAATACGCGCGCAACTTTAGGGGTTTAATGCGAATATATTGGACATTAAAATAATTCAGTCGCGATACGTGTACCGGGGCAATGTTTCGCGGAGTAAATTATTACAAGCGAACATCGAGAACGTATATTTATCATCGTTTTGGCCGGTACATCCTCGGAAATCTCGATCCTCGCGAGACTCGATTTTGGTAAGAGCGATAATAATTCTCGACGGTGCTTGCCTCAAGAACATGTTTTATGCGCGTTAACACCACGACGCTTCCATGCCCCTTCGTGCGTTAAGTTCGATAATTTAACACCGTCGGGGAGACTCGAGTCGATTAGGCGTAAATGAGGACATCCAAAGTTAACGAGCGGCCAGGGCAAGGGGCGTTTCAAAGAGAAGTTTGTGGCATGAAAATAGGGCGAGTGAGTGGGGAGATGGCCCGGTAGTCGGGGATGGGTTTGTAAAACAAAGACGCGGAGAAGGTCTAGCTGCCGTGTTTGAAAACCGCCAACGGTCGGAGATACCGCATGCGTGTTTCGAAAATTAATGCTTCCTCTCTGTATCTCCCATTAAAAAAAAAACTTGATTGAATCACTACCAACTGCGCCAAATTTTAGTGGTAATATAATCTCTAGACCTAATGTTTTGAAAGAAGTTGCTGGAAAAAATAAAGGATCAGAAATTTCCTGAATCTAAAACATTATTAACCCTTAGAATGCTCACCCTTGTATTAACCTGACCCCTGCAGATTTTCGATTGTTTATAACTCTTTAACAAAATGAATATGAAAAATACTAATTTTCCTGAGGCATTATTAAAGAAAAAGCCTGAAT